>CAHIKZ030000813.1:1197500-1247500 GCA_903632075.3 Acanthosepion pharaonis | reverse complement strand
ATTTACATACGCTCTATCTCTGATATTGAGCACTTTATCCCATAAATATAGCACACTTTAAAACTATATTTCTGCACACACACACACACACACACACACACACACACAGAGTTACACACACACAGTTACACACACACACACACACACATATATATATATATATATATATATATTGATGTGTATTTGTGCAGCAACCTTTCTGTCATGCAGCTTTCATTGAGAACGGCCGACACGGAAGATTTAATTCATTTTTTAGAGAGCTGTTTTCCAGGAATCTAATATTTTTCCGTTTTTCGGGGGTAACCTTTAAGGAAACTTCTAGTTGATAATAAAAGTATATATTGCAGCTCGTCATGAGGGAGGCACTGCTTATTAAATTTTATTCACCACTGTCAATGTTACACTATTTAGTAAAGGAGACAGCGTATTAAAAGTGTTCGAAAAATAGAAGTCTTGCTCCGGTTAACTGGCTGCACATAATGAAACTACATTGCAGAAGAGAACTTCACCATCCAAAGCACATCCTTAATAATGGCTAGAGAAGTCGCCGAAAGCGATAGTAACAATTATAACTATGGACGATTCCCATATTCCTTGACCCCGAAAAAAGGAAAAACGTTAGATTGATGGAAAAACTCAATAAAAATTAAGTAAATCTTCCTTGTTGGATTCTTTCAATCAATATATATATATATATATATATATATATATATATATATATATATATATATATATATATCAGGCACATGGCCGAGTTGTTAGAACGTTCGCATTCTGAAAATTAGACAACGTTCGAATTTCACCATGTTCGATTTGTAAGAAGGAGATTTCCTGATGTTATCGGACTGGAGGGGAAAAGTGCCTGGAAAATATACCACGGGTTGACCCTAGCCTTGTGAGTGAAATTGGGTAGACGGAACCCTTGGGGGCTGCCGATAGCTGTGCTAATACGAAGTCACAAGTCATCGTGGCCGAGGGCTTCAACTGGCCTTGTTCAAATTGTTGATCACGCTAGATAGCACGCCCTTTCCCAGAAACTGTAAGTAAGGCCTGCTCAACATATTTACAGTATAAGCCACAGGTGGCCTCTGTGGGTGTTGAATAAACACTAATGTGCCTGAGCAAGTGCCTGCAATAAGGATTGGCTAGCCGCCCTAGTAGATAGGTATCCTCGAACACGAGCGAGTGGCCAGCTATACTACTACTAGTCATAGTCATATATATATATATATATATATATATATATATATATATATATATTATTATGAAATTGGATAATTATTTTAAGACATTTTTATGTTTATACGTTGTTTTTATAGATACAAATATTTAAGTAAATGTTCTGTTTATAATAAACGGTATTAGCAACATTTACCGGTCTGAATGTCCGAGAAATTTTCATAGAAAATATGCGTCCTTCGGCAGGAATCAAACCTGTATCCTATATGAAACGGTCATATATCCTGACCATGCTAACCGAAACGGTCCTCTGTGGCTCAATCGGTTAAAGGCACGTCAGGCTATATGACGGTTCCGTATAGGATACAGGTTAGATTCCTGTCGAAGGGCGAATATTTTCTATGAAAATATCCCGGACATTCAGGCCGGTAAATGTCGTTAATACTGTTTATTATAAACAGAACATTTACGTAAATACTTGTATTATAAAACGAACGTATAAACATAAAAATATCTTTATATATATATATATATATATATATATATATATATATATATATATATATATTCAAACAAAAATTATACTAAATAATATAGACATATTGTGCTTATTTATTTTACAATTTTCTCCTTGATGTTAAGTTGAAATTCATCAAAGAAGTCGCCGTATTTCTTGTTAACCCAAGTACTTTCGATATCCTCCGGCATCATTCTCAGGGGTGAATTGCAAAGACAAACTTTTAGTAAACGCGCTCTGTTATAATTAAAATTATTTAAAAATTAATCGTTGTTGTTACGATGTTTTGTAGACAAGTGTTCCCAATGCCGAATAAATGAATGTGAGTGGGTTTGTTTTTATGTATGCATGTATATGTAAATTAATACTTGTGTTATATGTTTTGAATAACATTAATTTATGGATTTTACCGTTTTCTTTTTTTTCTTTTTTTCTACTTTTCCTCTTATTCCGATCATCTTTTGCACCAGTACAAGCTATTAGGATGAAATAAACATAAGTAAATATCCAAAGTAAATTTCCTGAAAAACAGAAAATTCAAATCAGTTACATATCAACCATATAGTCCAAATATGCACATCAAAATCATGTCCGGATATGCGGGATTTCGGATATGCGGGATTCCGGATATGATTCATATCTAATATATATATATATATATATATATATATATATATATATATATATATATATATATATATGTATTCAAACATGTTTCATTGAATAATATAGACATATTGTATCTATTTTTATACTGATCCTTTCTAGTTCTCTAATTAGTCTCTTGATGTAAAGATGAAATTAATCAAGGAAGGGGTTGTAGTTTTTTCTAACCCAATTACTTTTGATCTTTTCCAAGATTATAACTATGGACGATTCCCATATACCATGGGGTAAATTACAAAGACATAAAGAAGAAACGTTGTGATAAATAGGGCAATAAAGATGAGGATGATAGTACAAAGAATGTAAATAGTGTACATAATACCTCATCTCAGAAATATAGACAGATAATGAAAGGCCGAAACGTTGTAATAATTGTGGCGACAAAGATGAGGACAATAGCCCGAATAGTGTAAATAGTGTACATAATACCTCATCTTGGAAATATAGACAGATACTGAAGGGCCGAGACGTTATAATAAATATGACAACAAAGATGAGAACAATAGTCCGAATAATGTAAATAGTGTACATAATACCTCATCTCATAAATAGAGACAAATACTGAAGGGCTGAAACAATATCTCTATCTATAAAAGGCAGGATGTGTGTGTGTGTGTGTGTGTGTGTGTGTAACGAATGCACGGCCGCAATTTTCGACGGATTTGCACCAAAATTTACATGCACATGCTCCAAGTTAGCGGGAAGGCCAAGAACGACTTCGCATTTCCCAACTTTCATCGATAGTGGAAATAATCGATTTTTTCATGCTTCTACGGCAGTTTTCATGTAGTTTGCGTCCATTTTCTACTGGCCAGAGTGAGAGCCTATAGCTGGCGGCCACGAATAGGCAGAAATATTTTATTGGCCAGCGTGAGAGCCAATAGCTGACTGACACGAATGTTAACTAGCATGCTAGCATGCAAAAAAATCGATAGCTGCATTCGTCACAAGTGGGAAAAATTTAAATCTGCATGGCACTTTACTCCAATTGGTTCATTCGCTTGCTTAAACTCAACGTTGATTCTGATTCCGCAGAACTGGGTTGGGTGTGAAAAACTATTTGTTGTTAACATTCTTTTTTCATTCGGTTTTTCCAGTTACGAGTCCTTTTTTAAAGCTGATCGTTTTGTGTTCATTTTGTTTAGTTCTTTTTTCATAACAGATTTCATGTTTAATATAGAGCTTAGAAAAAATTTGCAGTGTGAGATAGGCACTCCTTTAAAGACAAGGAAAGGCAAAAATATTTTAAGTCAAGTGATAGCGATTTCTGTATGAGTCGTACGATTTTTGAATCAAGCACGGGCAACGCCAGGCCATGCTACTAGTAATAAATATGGCGACAAAGATGAGGACAATAGTCTGAATAATGTAAATAGTGTACATAATACCTCAACTTAGAAATATAGACAGATATTGAATTTCTCCTTTTTATCTGCACAGAGAAGGACTTCTATGTTTGATTGCAAATGCTTCAAAAATCTTGAGCATGTATAGAGACCATACCCTGTGAAAAATGTCAAAATAGTTTTCCTGTACACACGCGAATGTCAACAGACTATACATGCAATGAAACGCGAAACTTTTGCAGAGATAAGATCTTTTAAAGAAATATTAATTTCTATTGTAGATATTAACCTAAGACTTTAGTTGAATATAGTAAATACTTAGAATAGACTATGTCCAAGAAGCAATAAAGAAAGTATTACTGACAAATCCAACGGTGATCTACACGCAAAATGTTTTCGACATATCAATGAACAAGATTCTGTATATTATTTCTCTAATATCATTTGACAAGATGACTGTCGGATATTTGGAATAATTACAGAAATTCTTGCAGAATTTATCATTAACATTTTCACCACTTTTTTTCCAGAAAACACTGGCGTTTTGGAAATCTTTCTTTATCTCAGTGCCACGCCGATTTAAAACATGGGCGATTATGATTCTCTACATCTTTCCATTCTTTTTTGGCCTTTGGTTGATTTTTTTTTCCTTTCCATCAGGGCCCAACTTGTGGTTCCACCATGTATGCACACAAGCTCACTGCCTTATCCTATCTCTTTTCTTCTCAGTATGTCCTGTGTGTGTGAATTTTTCCAAGCCCCCTTTCCTCATTTCTTGCCCAAAACATATCAGATGTCTCTTTCTGATTCAGAATATAAGTGTCCTCTTTGTTTCCATTTTCCTTATGACTTCCATGTTGCTTACTTGCTCCGTCCATGGAATCCTCAATATCCTTCTGTAGAACCATATTTTTGTTGCTTCCATATTTTCTTTCCTTTTTCAGGAATTTGTCCAGTATTCACTGAATAAGCGTGCTACTAGATTGGCATTTAGGTCCCACCCGATTTCTGCTGAAATAGTTAAATGCAACCGCCACTTCTACTCAAACAGTTTATTTTCTCACACTGTGCCCCCCCCATAAACACACACATTTACTTCCTTCCTTGAAAACTACAAACTTCAAAAATTAAATGCAATGTCAATCGCCATCTTCTATCTACTTGAATCCCGTTCATTTTTTTTACCTCAGTCTTCCCTATACACAGTCTTTTCTTTCACTCCATTTACCCCCCCCCCCCGCGTACTAGTGATGGGGACATTTCCACCTTGCTTGGGGTGAAATGATTAAAGAAAAATATAAGACGATTAATATTATATAGCATTTTGACACTCTTTGTTTCTAAAGAAATTTCAATTTTTTCTGTACTTTGCTTAGCTTTTGGAAGGCATCTTTGCCATTGCAATAAGCGTTAGGATTTCGGCATTAAATAACCCATACAGGTTTTGATAGGCCGCTAAACAAAATCAGCAAAACCAAACTGTTTGATGGATAGTTTCACCTTAATTAACTAAAGTCAGCCGGAAATTAGAGCCATTTCCACTAAACTCCAACCCTATTTCAAATGCTAACAGCAGTACTTAATACTTTTATAGGACGGGATCCATACAGTATCGTCATCTTGTCAAAACTTTTGCGCTTTTCAAAAACAGGAAACTGATTATAGCTACATACACCACTAGCTCCATGATCCCACCGTGCTTTCTTTTTCTTATAAGACTTCCCTGTTACTAACATATTTAGTCTTTGTGATTCTCAGCATCTTTCTGTATAACTAAATTTCTGCAACTTTCAGTTTTCTCTTCATATGTAAAGAGATTGTCCATCATTCGCTCCGATAGAGGAGGACAGATATAACAGTTCAGTCCTATTTTCTTTGTTTCTAACGAAATCTTTTTAGGTTTATTTCGTTTCGCTTTTCGATTGCACCTTTCGTTAGTCCAACGTCAGTTCAGATTGCGGTGTCACATTCTATATTGTCTGTTAAACACTGTTAAAAACCCGACGCTAGAGTTCTTGTTCAAATCGATCAAGTGAGAATTTTTGTTTGAATTTGGAAAAGATATTAATCCACGAAATTTTCTTGTTATATATATATTTATCTGTTAGATGGACTTAAGTATGAATAAGAATTCTAGCGTCACGTCATCGCACGCTCCAAAACATATATTCAACTGTCAATAAATAACATAATTAAAAGAAAAAACATCTTTTGGTCTACACATATTTCGTCTTTGTGTTTGCCTATATATGAAAATAAATTGCATCCTGAAGATGATAATTTGAAATTGTTGAAATTACTTGGCAAGTATCTTCCATCTGACAACTCGAATATAAGAATATTGTAATTAAAGGAATTGATAGTGAGTTAACGTCTCATTAACTTCTGTTAGCGAAGTGATTTCGCCATTAATCACATTAACATTGCCCTTTTAATTCTTTGTATCAGTTGTTTCTTTATGATATATATATATATATATATATATATATATATATATATATATATATATATATATATTAAAAATATGATTCCATCGTGACATAGAAATTACTGTTTCGAAACTTGACTGAAGTCCTAAAGGTTGAGTTAAGATTTAAAACATAGTAATTTCTGTGTCGCGATGGAATTAAATGTTTTTTGAAAAAATAATTATAATTTAAGTTCTACTTTTGTATTGAGCACAATTTTTTTTTTAAATAAAAACATAAATTCTAAAGAACTTTGGATCATACCAGGTGTAACATAACAAAAAAAAAACAAATTGTGTAACTGAAAAATTGTCCAGTTACTTGATTAAGCTTTGAAACGTTGTATCTCAGAAATGATTAAATATATCTTACTGGAATTCTCCGGGTTTGTTATAAAACTATTAGACTCTACTTTGAACAATAAGAATGTATTTAGCTGTAAGTTTTTGCTGTAACCTCCTGATCCAGTGTTCCGCTCTACCGTTCCCTCGTTTTTAAACTTATTCACCGTTGTCTTGATGGTTCTTGAATGAATTTTGAAGTTGGAAGCCTAGAGTATGAATGTTGGTACCATTACTGAAGAAATCAATGATCTTTTTCGTTTGAATCTTGCTCATTTTGGAAGATATATTGGAGCTGACACAAAACGATTTTAACCTGTTCTTTCTCGCTGAATTGCTCAAACGGGTTTTCAGTGATTCTTACTAAAAATAGCAACATATGAGTGAATCAACACCATCGCCCCAAGACGTCCCCAGAACGAGGAGGAATATGCAATATATATATATATATATATGTGTGTGTGTGTGTGTGTGTGTGTGAATTACTACGAATTGGCATGGCTGTCTTAGAAAAATAGTGAATTTAATCCAGACTAACCTTTGTAAAAAATACTATATCAATTCAGGCCTTAGATGATCAGGGCCTTTCACAGCTTCCTTTTATTTTATATGTATTTAATTTAATATGCAATGTTTTGAAGAATGCCATATCCCTTTATGGTACAGGCTATGATGGTTCGTCTCTTCTTGAATTTCTATGTCTTATCAGCAAAGATGATGTCTTGCCTTCTTTATTTGATTTCAGAACAAACCTCCTCCCAAAATGTAGGGAGACGGACTCATGCCTTTTTTTAAAGAGTATTTAGGAGGAAGAAAACGTACCAGAAAACAACTCAATGTATCTGTTATAACATCCGGGTAAAGAGTTCATAAGCTAATCATCAAGTTTATTCTCACTGTAGTCAGTTCGACCTCCCGGGTTCAAATATAAATTTTGGTTTTCATCCAGGCTATCAATAATAACGCACATATTTTCGTAGCCGTGGGAAAAAGGCTAGTTAGTCAGTCGCACAGATGCTTGCAATTGCAGCTTCTTCAATCTCACTGGTGCCATTGTCTATGGTAGCCTTCATCCCGACTCAAAATACTTACTGAAGACCAATATAAATGAAGGAGGTGCTGTAACATAACATAACATAATGCGTTCTACTGTAGTGATTTCGATTTGACTGAGCGCGCAAAGTAATCCAACCGTTATAAAGTTCCTTATATTTAACTGGACGCGCCAAAATTATAACCTTAAGCCAGATTAAACTAAATAATTAACGATGTATCACTATCAAAGATAGTGCTACCGCGTTAGATAATTTACTCAGTGTTTCAGTTCTCCTCCTCTTTAGTACGTCTTGGGAGTGTCAATTTTTCCAAGACGCAAGAAGTTACTGGGTGTTAGAGAATATGAGAAAAATATCCTATTATGTAAACAAGGCAATAAAAGAACAAGAATTAAGACAGAAACATAACGATTGTCATTGTATTTAAATTTTTTGGTGATCAAACTTGACAGGGAAGCAAGAAACCAAGAGAGAGTTCCACGAGCGACAAGTGCGATAGAAGACACTCTCAGTGTAGAACTTACGGTTGCATCTAGACATTTCATCTGTAAAAGGATGAGACCTTACTGCCAATCTAGTACTGCACTTAAATTCATAAAATCTAGATACCATAGCGGAAAGAATTACCATGGAAATATTTATAGAAAAGGCACAGGGAAGTTACGTTATGTCGGTGGGAAAGTGACTAAAGATGAGATGACAGGACAGGTTCAATAAAATTGGAGATTATTCTTTAAGTTTTATCAAGAATCTCTAAATATATACCAGAACCAGACCAGTGGGAGCAATATTTAAATCAAGGACGAATGGTAGACTTATGAATATGCAAGATAGATTTCCGACGAGAAAAAGCGTCTAGTAGGATACAGTGGACTAACCTTTTGATACAATATGCTCGTTCTATGTCAGCTGAGAATGTTAGCTCGAGTACGCGCAATGAATCTCTCTCCTGGAGGTTAGCATCAGCCCTACTAATGGATGTTAAAAACGGTTCTCCTAGGTGATTAAAAGAGTTCAGTTTTGTTTCGGAAGCGTTGAAATTAACGAGCCATTCCTTGCCCCAATTAATAACATTTTTTTGTATTTTTTTTTTTTAGATCAGCTACCAATCTCTCTTTTTTTCCGATTTTAAGAAATATTGTCAATCTTCTTCTGGTTTTCTTTAAAACTGCGTTGTTGCTTACACATCTGTCCATCGTATTGTCACTATTGTTCCGTAGAACAAAATCTCTGTTGCCTGAGGTCTCCTCATTATCTGTGAGGTAATTATCCGTCATAGGAAGATTGATATTACATAACACTTCAGCATTCCACTCAGTAATCAGACAGACGTTCGCATTTCGCTTATTCATTAACTCCAGAGCAAAGAAATCATTTTTCTTTCCACCTTGACGTATTATTACTATTGCTTTCTAAACCATATCAATTTACAGATAGGGCGCCTCTGTGTCTAGTAATTGTTAGTAAACTAGTCATCTAAGCTATTTCTGCTGTGCCTTGAGTTCTAGCCTACCTAAGTGTTTACGAATTGTTATTTGATCCCAGACCAAGCGTTCTTAGTAAATGCGTCGTCGCTTAGGGATGGTGAACATTTTTTAAACATTTTAGAACTTTTGAAATACGCTCGATACTCACGGTTGCTGCTCTAATCTGGGCCCCGCTGTACAAAGAAATAGTTTTCGTTCTTCTTGTTGGTTGGGTGTCTGTCAACGAAGTGGGACGGAAAACTCAGAAGCATCAGAATAAAACACTGGATGACAACTAGCAGGGCACGAAAAAGACTTCCACATGGGAACACCACACGGAGAGGACGAGACACCGGAGACACAAGCAAGGACGTATGAAAATCCTGAATAACGCACGTCAATTCCGTTGTGCGGACAACCCGGCGCGCAGCCAAGCTTCTTCCCAGAAAATATGTCTGCTTTTTACAGAGCCTAACACTTTAGTGGTTGTCTATCAAAGGAATTCAAATTTGCTGTCATTTATTTTTTTTATGTGCCGTCTCCCTCTAAGACGTTGGAGATCATGGCTTTCCAAAACTTCCTATACTTTTTAGATCTAAGCAATGTTTTCACATCGTTCTTCGCACGACCTATTCTGAAGACATGCTTATTAGACATGTCACTTGTTGTTTTCCTCTACCCATCTTGCTTTAGTATATCCTGTAAATGTCAAATTCTCCAAGCCCTCTTTCCTCAATCTTTGTCCAAGAAATTCCCACTGTCTATTTCCGATTCTAAACATACGTGAAACTCTCTTCTGGTTTCTTGCTTCCCTGTCAACTACAATCCTCAAAAATTCAAATGCAACACCAATCGCCATTTCCTATCTTCCGGGATCCTCTTCTTTTATTTTTCCTTTCTCTTCATTAAAGACTTCTCAATCTATTTCACTCCCATTGTCCCCCACTTTGTGTCTGAAGGGTATTAACGACTTGTTTGTGGTGAGATGATATCCTTTTTGTTTCCATTTTCCTTGAAACTTCATCGTTGATTATTTGGTCCATCGTGTATTCCCAGCATCCTGTGGAACCACAAAGCCCTTTCAAAGACAAATTATAATCTTTGTGTAAACAAAAAGAGGAGTTGATGGGTCTCAATGTGATCAACTTTACACACACACACACACACACACACACACACACACACACACACACACACACATATATATATATATATATATATATATATAAAACATATAAATATAGATAACTAGACTCGTTTCGAAAAAACCCTCGAATTTTTTGATTTGCTAATCAAATCAATCTCGAGGGAAAAAAAAGGTTTAAAAAAAGAAAGAGCTACAAACATGAACTTCTGCCGACAAAAAAATCGCACAGATGCAGGTCTGAAGCCCAAAGAAAAAACCCCGATACGAGTAACAACTAACTAACAAAAGAGCTCAATACAACCGTAGAGCAGACCTAGATACACCTAGTGAGCCAGCCAAACCTACCTAGGTTTCACCTAAACGGATCGTCAGGTTTGTCTGGCTCACTAGGTGTATATATATATATATATATATATATATATATATATATATATATATATATATATATATATAGAATGGACTCTCCGTCGGTTTGGTATTTAAGACCCGCTAGTGATTTATACATATAATGAAATGGACAAAGTCCGACAATTATTTTAAGACATTTTTCATGTTTATACGTTCTTTTTTTTATAGATACAAATATTTAAGTAACTGCTCTGTTTTAAAAAAAAAAAAAGTATTTATAACATTTACCGGTCTGAATGTCCGAGAAAATTTCATAGAAAAAATCGTCCTCCAACAGGAATAAAACTTAACCAAAATTAGTTTTAAGAACATATAAATATAAAAAAAAAATCTTAATAATTGTCGGATTTGTCCATTTCATAATGTGTGACGTCATTTGTTTACATTTGGATACGCATCGAGCAGATATGAGTGTACGAGAGAAAATCATGGAGAATTGTAGTTTAAAAAAAGTAAAATCGACCTTGCTAATCGGAACGCTCCTCTGTGGCGAAATCGGTAAAAGCCCGTCAGGCTATATGAGGGTTTCGTATAGGATACAGGTTCGATTCCTGTCGGAGGACGTATATTTTCTATGAAAATTTCTCGGACATTCAGGCCGGTAAATTTTGTTAATACTGTTTATTAAAAACAGAGCATTTACTTAAATATTTGTATCTATAAAAAGAACGTATAAACATAATAAAATTACTTTATATATATGTTAATATTTTTTATTAGATTCGGTCATTCTTAACAAATAGCATCCATGGACCTATTTTGTTTCATATTATTATCAATGACCTATCCGATTACATCAGTTTCCAACTCGGCATCTACGCTGTTGATACAACTATTTAATTCTGCATTAATAGTAAATCCGAAAGGTTCGATAAAGTCAAATTGGCAGCTGATCTCGAAAATGACCTTCAATTTGTTGTTAACTGGGGCAAGAAATGACTTGTTAATCATAACACCTCCAATACGAAATAACTTTCTTTTAATCGTGTAAGAAATTTTTTTTTCCTTTTTGCTTTCCGTCGGCATATCTAATACCCTTGGAAGGCGCTATGAGTTACTCTCCTCCTGGAGAGTAATTCATCGTGCCTTCCAGGAGCATTGGGCCTTCTTCGTCTAAGTGGTACGGTTATATTTAATCAATTGCTAGGACTGCTGCTATTAAAGTTGATTCACTGTACAGTAATAGACAAATTTAACCTTTATAAGTTTAAACTTCGTCCGTGCAGCGAACATTGCTGTCATATCTGGTCTGGTTCTTCGCGGCTTCAATTACATTCCCGCCACTATAACATAACTTCCCTCCATCTTTTCTATAAATATTTGCATGGTAATTTCTCTGATGAGCTTTTTTTTTCTTTGGTACCTCAACTTCACAAAATTAAGCTCACTACTAGATTGGCAGTTTCCGATTTCTTGCTTTCATGTCAACTACGATCTTCAAAAATTTAAACGCAACGCCAGTCGTCCTCTTTTGTCTTGTTGAATACTGTTCTTTTATTGTCGTTTCTCCTCAAATACAATCCTGGGTGTGACGATAAACTATATCCGGCAGCAAGTCCTCTGATCTGGAAATTGGAGGTTTTCAATGGAATACAACCAACACTTAATTGCTGTTGTTCCCAGGTTCATCCTTGCCTGGGGTGGTAGCACCAGTTAGAGTCCCAGCTATGGAAAGATAGTGAACCCCAAAACAAGAATAAAACACTATGAAAGTATAAAAATATATTCTTATAGTAAAATTACTAGCAATAATCTTTAAAGCAAAATCACCGGCAGTACAGTTTTATAGCAAAATGACCAACAATACATTTTATCGTAGAAAGAACAATAACACATTTCTATAATAAAATTATCAACGATACATTTTATAGTAACGTGAGGAACAATATATTCTCATAATAAAATGACCAAGAATACATTTTTTAACAAAATACTTAACAATGCATTTTATTTGTAGGTGAAGGCTTACAATTGCGTTCAAATTATATTTAGTTGAAGCCATAGAATTATGTTCAAAATATTTAGATTTCAGTATTAAATAACCCATAGAAGTTGGTATACCACTAAATAAATCAACCAAATAAGTCAGCCTGGCACAAACTATTTCATGTTTCCAAACTCTACAGAGGATTTATAATGTTCCGAATCTATTTAAGCATTTTCCATTGCCGGTTAAGGAGTTGATATGTCACTAAACAAATCAAATCAACTTACGGTGCGATGAAAAGCAGTTAATTTAACACATATTCTGTAGAAACGGACATTTTTTGTCTTAAAAGTAACACAGTCGTGCAGCATTCTCCCAGCGTTCAACAGGTTCTATGAATGAGCAGCAATACACACGGATTCTGCTTTACTTTTCTTCATAAAAATTGTAAAATAATTTCCATATAGAAGCAATGTAGTATAAAAAAAGAAAAGGGAAGTAATATTTTATCAGCTCTACAATTAATAAGAAAATTGTTCTGGAATTGAGGCACCAAATTCCTTAATTAACTGAAAATATAAGATCATTTAGAAATACGCGATTGAAATACGCAATTGAAGGTATACAATTGCGTTCAAAATATGTGTATCATTATTCCCTATGTATAATACGCGTTCTTTTTTAAATAACAGGCAAAATTAGGGGTGCTACAAAAAACCTTTTAAAAAAATTGCCGTTTCATAGGTCGATTTCAGTTGCGAAATGACTACTCACCCCAAACATACGACAATTTGACACAAACATTCGGCGATTGCGACCGCATAAGGATGTCAAATACAGTCATATGCACCAAACAATACTTACAAATGCAAAGTAAAATAAGAATTATCATAAAACTAAATTAAAATAATATTGTTCTATGTTTAAAAACATTTTTGTGAAAAACTGCACACAGATCCGGTAGATTGGACATTTTATCGGGCAAAAACAGGTTAATGAGCCTGAGCATTAGGCACAATATCGGTATTTCCGTTTCCTTTTAGAATCGTGATAAACGGAGATTTTGATAAATATCTTCAATTACAACTTGAATAAGAGTAGGATGCGCTGGCCGTAATGAAAGTGGAGAGGTATAATTTATAGGGTTTGATTAGCAAACAAGGAGTGCGTATTATGCGTGAGTAGAAGAATTTTCCTACACTTTCAGCACAATTTTAGGACGCGTATTATGGATGAAAACGTATTCGACATAGGGAATTACGGTAACAGTACAGAAGGGAGAGAAACAGTACGCAAAAAGTATTAGTCAAGAGTAAAGAATGCCAACCATTTCTTTCAGACAATTTGACTCTAATATTCGGCAATTGCGACCCCATAAGGATGTCAAATAAAAACTAAATTAGAATAATATTATTCTATGTTTAAAATCATTTTTTGTGAAAAACTGCATACAGATCCGGTAGATTTCACATTTTATCGAACAAAAACAGGTTAATGAGTCTGTGCAGTAGGCACAATATAGGAGTGCGTATTATGGATGAAGGCTTATTGTACATGGGGAATTACGGTAGTTGAACCTATAAACATATTTCGATTTCGATATTAAATAATCCATAGATGTTGATACGCTGCTAAACAAAATCAACCCACTCCACAAATACGATTTCTCAGTTTCTTCCGACCGCGGTAACTCCTTCTGTCTTAGCGGCTTTAAAGCCTTTCTTAGGGTGAAATGATTAATTAAAAAAGGTATAGAGAATAGGAAGAAATAAATATATAAAGAATACTATTGGGATAAAATGAGAAGGAAAGTAAGGCTTAAATGCAGATTTAAAAGAAAGAACATTATTTACATTATTCGGACTATTGTCCGCATCTTTGTTGCCATATTTATTACAACGTTTCGGCCGTTGCACGCTCCAGTCTTCTTCAGTATCTGTCTATATTTCTGAGATGAGGTATTATCTACACTATTTACATTATTCGGACTATTGTCCTCATCTTTGTCGTCATATTTATTACAACGTTTCGGCCTTTCAGTATCTGTCTATATTTCTGAGATGAGGTACTATGTACACTATTTACATTATTCGGACTATTGTCCTCATCTTTGTCGCCATATTTATTACAACGTTTCGGCCGTTGTACGCTGCGGCCTTCTTCAGGTGGTTGGACTGTTGAACTGAACCCTTTATTTCGCTCACTGGGGTAGACTGTTCTAGTTCCACGTGCCATGTTTTAATAGATGTCAGTTATCAGTTATATTCTGTTAATTTTCCCTCTGAAAGTTCTCCACTGCCTTAACCGGGTATTGAACTCACATTCTTTGGATTCTGTCCCTGGATCTAACCAACGCATTTATTCACTGTGCCATGTGTCCTTGAGGACAGTGGATAAAGGGAAAATTAACAGGCGATAACTGACATCCATTAAAACTGTAATAAATATAGTAGATGCTCGTGTATAAGTCGGGTTTTGCGAGCTCAAATTGAAAATAGCGCGGAAATTATAGGAAGGCATATGTCTTCTTTTTGTATCAGCTATGAAAAGTATTCTCCAATATCAATAAACAGATAAAATATCAATATGCATGGAATGTTTTTAGCAGAAGACGATATCAAATTAATAGTACGCTAAATTACATTAAAAGTTTCTTCCTCTAGCCAATGTTTAAGTCGTTAATACAGATGTGTTTATCGATATTTACAGAGATAAACTTCACGCAGCACAAAACAATAAATATCAAGCAGGTGGGATCGAACACTGATCTACGAAAGTTCTTCTGAATAAAGGTAACAGTAATGAAATATGCAGGGATTATGATTACTCTATGGAATTGGTCTGGGAGACGGAGTTTGTGAACAATTGCTCCATGGCTAGTCAGTTAAATATGCCTATGAAGTTAGTCAAGTAGAAACATATGAACGTTAAGATATGAGAAAAAGGAATAAGGAGGAAGGAAGAAGGATAAAATGAATAATTGTAAACGATGGAGAAAAAAGTAAACAGAGAAAAAGCAAAATGAAGGAATGAAGGAATGAAAGCGAACATTATCAAAATATTTTAAGAAAGAAAAAATACAAAACTAAAAAAGAAAGTAACAACAAAAAATAAAGAAAGAATATGTGCAGATATTTTGGAAAGAAAGAAATAAAGAAAGTGAACATATTCAGGATTTTAAAAGATATATGAATATTTTAGAAGGAAAAGCAAAACGTAATAGAAAGAAAATAAAACGATAAAAGAAAGAAAGGAAATATGTGCAAACATTTTAGAAAGAAAGAAAGAAAAGAAAGAAAAAGAAAACGTTCAAATATTTTAGAAAGAAAGAAAGAAAAGAAAGAAAAAGGAAACGTTCAAATATTTTAGAAAGAAAGAAAGAAAAGAAAGAAAAGAAAGAAAAAGGAAACGTTCAAATATTTTAGAAAGAAAGAAAGAAAAGAAAGAAAAAGAAAATGTGCAAATATTTTAGAAAAAAAGAAAGAAAGAAAGAAAGAAAAAGAAAATGTGCAAATATTTTAGAAAGAAAGAAAGAAGAAAAATAAAGTGAACCTTTTCAAAGGATTTAAAAAAAAAGGAGGAAAGAAAGACTGAAGGAAAGTGAACACATGCAAACATTTTAGAAAGAAAGAAAGCAAAAGAAAATTGAACGTAAAACGAAAAAGAAAGAAAGCGAAAGCAAATACTTTAGAAAGAAAGTTAACATATACAGACGCTTTAGAAAAAGAAAGCAAAAAAGAAAGAAAGAATGAAAGCGAACATATGAAAATATTTTAGAGAGAAAAAAGATATTATGAAGGAAATTAGTAAAAATAAATAAACAAAAGGAATGAAATTAGGAGATATGTGAGAACTTTAAAGAGAAAGAAAACTACCGAATGAAAAAGGCAAATATGTCAGATCCGAAGGCATGTTGAAAGAAAGAAAGACTAAATATGCAATCGTTTTCGAAGAAATGGAAGAAGCAAAGAAGAAAGTGCGAAGGAAATTAATAAAGCAATGAAGAAGCTAAATACAGGACATAACGAAATCAAGAAAGAAAGTGGAAATTTGAAAAATATTTAGAAGGAAAGCGATACAAACGAAAGAACGGAGAAAGAAAAAAAGAAAGGAAGAAAGAAAGAAAGAAAGAAAGAAAGAAAAAAAGAAAGACAGGAAGGAAGAACGGAGTAAGAAAATACACGACACCAAAAATAGTGACATTCGAAGGAAGAAAGAAATGGAACGTATTCAAATATTTTATGAGAGAAAAAAAAATAGAAATAAAGAAAATTAATGAATGAAAAACGGAAAATGTACAAAATATTAAGAAAAAGAAGGAAAGGAAAAATGAAATTAAAGAAAAAAAGCAAAAAGAAAAACTGGATTCTCAAAATATAGTTAAGAATTTAGGTTAACACTTAATGAGAATCCTAATAAAAAAAGGAAATGTGGAAATGGAAAAGATGAAAATGGTCAGACATTTTATTTGGTTCTATTTCTGTGCATTTTTTGACCGTCTTGGTATTCGATTTTCCTTGTTAGTCTCTTCCCTTTCTTACAAATGACGTCACACTCTAACCAGTTACAATTGATGATTTCTTATCTTTTGGTACGCGAAGGGGGCTCTAAGAATGCGCCAAGAATGGTCTGAAAATATTCTGGCATTATCTTCCTTTCTGGACAGTTTGAATATTTTCGTTTCGCCGTTTCTTTCCTTCATTTCATTCTTTTTGTTTTTACTTTTTCATTCTTTCTTTCTTTCTTTCCTTCTTTCTTTATTTTTAACAGGATTTGCATTTTGTTTCTTTCTTAACGGTGTTGCCGTCTTCAATTTTGTATCGCTTTTAATTTCCTTCGTTTTTTTTTCCTTCCTGCCCTCCTTCTTACCTTCCTTCCCACCTTCATTCCTTCCTTCCTTCCTACCTTCTTTCATTCTTTACATTCGTCTTTCCTTCCTTCCATCCTTCCTTCCTTCCTTCCTTCCTTCCTTCTTTTCTTCCTTCCTTCTATCCTTCCAACCTTCCTAACTTCCTTCCTTCCTACCTCATTTCATTCCTTCCTTTCGTATTTCCATTCTTACTTCCTTCCTACCTTCTTTCTTCTTTCCTTGTTCCGTCCTTCATTCCTACCTTCCTGCCTTCCCACCTTCCTTCCTACCTTCCATTCTTCCTACCTTCCATCCTTCCTTCCTAGCACCTTTCATTTCATTCGACTATCATTCCTTCCTTTTTCCTACATTCTTACCGTTCTTCCTTCCTTCCTTCCTTCCTTCCTTCCTTCCTTCCTTCCTTCCTACCATCTTTCCTTCCTTTCTTCTTTCTTTCATACGTTCCTTACTTCTATATCCTTTCCTTCTTCCTACATTCTATTCTTCCTTCCTTCCTGTCTGCCATCATTCCTACCCCCCTTCCTTCCTTCCTTCCTTCCTTCCTAACTTTCATCCTGCCTTCCTGCATTCGTTCTTCGGCTCTCATATAACAAAACTGTCCCGATCCCGGATGAAAATCTGTGTCTGGTGTCCGAGGGTTTACTGCTAAACTCCAAGCGTTCTTCGGTGCTCATATATAAATCCTGTACATATCCCGTATGAAATTCTTTGTTTCGTGTCTTAAGGTTTACTGCGAAACACCATGTCAGTCCTCACACAATCAAAGATGAAATCGGTGTCTCATGTCGTAGGATTTACTGCGAAACTCCAAGGGTTCTTCCGTGCTCATATGTAAATACTGTACAGATCCAGTATGAAAATCATTGTCTCGTGTCGGAGGTTTCACGGCGAAACTCCAAGGGTCATTCGGCTCTCATATATCAATCTTGTCCCAATCGAAGATGAAATCCGTGTCTCATGTCGTAGGGTTTACTGCGAAACTCCAAGCGTTCTTCGTTGCTCATATATAAATCCTGCACCGATCACGTATGAAAAACTTCGTCTCGTGTCGTAGGTTTTACGGCTAAACTCCAAGCGTTCTTCGGCTCTCATATATCAATACTCTCCAAATCGAAGTTGAAAACTGTGTCTCACGTCGTAGGGTTTACAGCGAAACCAAAAGATTTCTTCGGTGCCCATATATAAATCCTGTACCGATCCCGTGTGAAAATCTGTGTCTTGCGTCGTAGGTTTTATGGCGAAACTCCAAGCTTTCTTCGGCTCTCATATATCAGTTCTGTCCCAATCGATGATGAAATCTGTGTCTTCCAAGCGTTCTTAGTTGATCATATATAAATCTTGTACCGATCCCGTATGAAAATCTTCGTCTCGTGTCGTAGGGTTTAGTGCGAAACTCCAAGCGTTCTTCGGCTCACATGTATCAATCCTGACCCAATCGACGATGAAATCTGAGACTCATGTCGTAGGGTTTACGGCGAAACTTCAAGCGTTCTTCAGGTATCATATATCAATCCTGACCCAATCGAAGATGAAATCTGTGTCTCAAGTCATAGGGTTTATTTCGAAACTCCAAGAGTTCTTCCGTGCTCTTATGTAAATACTGTACAGATCCCGTATGAAAATCATTGTCTCGTGCCGTAGGTTTTACGGCGAAACCGCAAGCGTTCACAGGCTCACATATATAAATGCTATACCAATCGAAGATGAAATCTGTGTCACGTGTGGTAGGGTTTACGGCGAAATTCCAAGCGTTCCTCAAAGATATCAATCCTCTCCGAATCGAATACGAAACTCCAAGCGTTCTTCGGTGCTCATATATAAATCCCGGACCGAACCCGTATGAAAAATTTGTCCCGTGTTGTAGGGTTTAAAATTTGTGTTCTTCGGCTCTCATGTTCCTGTCCCAATCGAAGGGTTTACGGTTTAAAAACTCCATGGGTTCTTCGGTGCTCATACATCAAATCCTGTCCCAAAATCTTCGTCTCGTGTCGTACAGTTTACGACGAAACTCCAGGCGTTCTTTCGGTGCTCGTATATAAATTCTGTACCGATCCTGGTCTCATGTCGTTTACTGCGAAACTTCTTCGGCATTCAATCCTGTCCAAATCGAAGATGAAATCTGTCCATATTTATAAAACTCCTGTACCGGCGCTCCCGTATAAATCCTGTATCGATCCCGTCTTTGTCTCGTGTCGTGGTGTCGAATATCCAAGCGTTTTTCGGCGTCCCAAACATTTCTTGTTCATGTTGTAGGGTTTACTGCGAAACGTTCTGCGGTGCTTCTTTTGTCTAGTGTCGTAAGTTTACGGCGAATTTGCTTCTTCATATATCAATCCTGTCCCAATCGAAGAGGAAATCTCTGTCTCATATGGTAGTGTTTACTACGAAACTCCAAGAGTTCTTCGTTGTTCATATATAAATCCTGTACCGATCCCATATGTAAAACAATGTCTCGTGTCGTACGATTTATGGCGAATCTCCAATCGTTCTCGGGAACTCATGTATCAATCCTGTCCCAATCGAAGATGAAATCTATGTCGCATGACGTAAGTTTTACTGCGAAACTCCAAGCGTTCTTCCATGCTCTTATATCGTATATAATTTGTCTCCATTTTACCTGTACCAATCCTGTATGAAGATGAAATTTTTGTCTCATGTCGTACGTTTTACGGCGAGTCTTCCCTGTATGTATATCTTCGTCTTGAGTTTTCTCTAAAGTTCTCTCATATCAATCCGGTCCCAATCGAAGATGAAATCTGTGTCTCATGTCGTAGGGTTTACTGCGAAACTCAAGCGTTCTTTTGTGCCCATCTATAAATCCTGTACGTTTCGTATGTAAAACATTGTCTCTTGTCGTAGGTTTTACGGCGAATTTCCAAGCGTTCTTCGGCTCACATGTATCAAACCTGTCCCAATCGAAGATGAAATCTGTGTCACATGTCGTAGTGTTTACAGCGAAACTCCAAGCGTTCTTCGATGCTCGTATATAAATCATGTAATTTTTCACGTTTGTAAACCTTTGTCTCCTGTCGTAGGATTTCCATTCGTTCTTCGGCGAATTTCAATCGAAGATGAATTCTTCGGGGTTTACTCTCAAACGTTTTGATATCAATCCTGTACCAATCTTTAAATCTTAGTCTCGTGTCGTAGGTTTTAAATTTCTGTGTCTCATGTCGTCCCAATCGAAGATGGTTTCATGTCTGGGTTTACTGCGAAACTCAAGCGTTCTTCGATGCTCGTATATAAATCCTGTACCGATCCCGTATGCAAATCTTTGTCGTCGTGTTTTACGGAGAATTTCAGTTTTTTCGGCTTCGATTTTCCCAATCGAAAAAATGAAATCTGGGTCTTATTTCTTTACGATGTTCTTCGATGCTCGTATAAAAATTGTACGGATCCCGTATGTAAATCTTTTCTCGTGTCGTAATTTTACGGCCAATTTCTACGCGTTCATCGTTTCTCATATATAAATCCTGTCCCAATTGAAGATGAAATCTGTGTCTCATGTTGTAAAGTTTACTGCGCGGCTCCGAGCGTTCTTCGATGCTCGTATATAAATCCTGTACCGATCCCGTATGTAAATCTTTTTCTCGTGTCGTAGATTTTACGGCATATATCAAAGCGTTCTTCGGCTCACATATATCAATCCTGTCCCAATCGAAGATGAAATCTTTCTCTCATGTCGTCGGGTTTACAGCGAAACACCAAGCGTTCTTAGATGCTCGTATATAAATCTTGTAACGATCCAGTAAGTAAATCTTTGTCACCTGTCGTAGTTTTCACGGCGAATTTCCAAGCGTTCTACGGCTATCATATATCAATCCTGTCCCAATCGAAGATGAAATCTTTGTCTCATGCCGTAGGGTTTACTGAGAAATTCCAAGCGTTCTTCGATGCTCGTATAAAAATCCAGTACCGATCTCATATTTAAATCTTTTTCACGTGTCGTAATTATTACGGGGAATTTCCAAGCGTTCTTCGGCTCTCATATATGAATCCTGTCCCAATCGAAGATGAATTCTTTCTCTCATGTCGTAGGATTTACTGCGAAACTCCAAGCATTCTTCGATGCTTGTATATAAATCCTGCACCGATCCCGTATGTAAAACTTTGTCTCGTGTCGTAGATTTTACGGCGAATTTCCATATGTTCTTCGGCTCTCAAATATCAATCCTGTCCCAATCGAAGATGAAATCTGTGTCTCATGTCGTAGGGTTTACTGCAAAACTCCAAGTGTTCTTATATGCACGTATATAAATCCTGTACCGATCCCGTATGTCAAACTTTGCCCCGTGACGTAGTTTATACGGCGAATTTCCATTCGTTCTTCGGCTCTCATATATCAATCCTGTCCCAATCGAAGATGAATTCAGTATCTCATGTCGTAGGGTTTACTGCGAAACTCCAAAAATTTTTAGATGCTCGTATATAAATCCTGTACCGATCCCGTATGTAAATCTTTGTCTCGTGTCGTAGGTTTTACGGCGAATTTCCAAGCGTTTTTCGGCTCTCATATATCAATCCTGTCCCAATCGAAGATGAAATCTGTGTCTCATGTCGTAGGGATTACTGCGAAACTCCAAGCGTTCTTCGATGCCCGTATATATAACCTGTACCGATCCCATATGTAAATCTTTGTCTCGTGTCGAAGTTTTTACCGCGAATGTCCAAAAGTTCTGCGTCTCTCATTTATCAATCCTGTCCCAATCAAAGATGAAATCTATCTCTCATGTCGTAATGTTTACTGCGAAATTTCTTCGACGCGTTCTTTGATGTACTCGTATATAAACCCTGTACGTTTTACGGCGATTTCAGAAAATATATCAATTCCCAATAAGATAAATCTTTCTCTCGTGTCGTAACTCAAAAATTTTTAGGCTCAAATCCCATCAGGTATGTAAATGTTTGTCTCGTCTTCGGAATCTCCAAGCGTTCCTCGGCTCGCATATATCAATCCTGTCCCAATCGAAGAAGAAATCTTTGTCTCATGTCGTAGGGTTTACTGCGAAAATCCAAGCGTTCTTCGATGCTCGTATATAAATCCTGCACCAATCCTGTATGTAAATCTTTGTCTTTCTTTTACGGCTGTCTCAAGAGTTTTCCGCTCTCATCAATCCGGTCCCAATCGAAGATGAAATCTGTGTCTCATGTCGTAGGGTTTACTGCGAAATTCCAAGCGATTCTTCGATGCTTTTATATAAAACATTGTACCGATTTTAAGAATTTCCAAGCGTTCTTCGGCTCTCATCTGTCCCAATCGAAGATGAAATCTGGGTTTCGTAGTGTTTACAGCGAAACTCAAAGCGTTCTTCGATGCTCGTATATAAATCATGTAATTTTCACGTTTGTAAATCTTTGTCTCCTGTCGTAGGATTTACGGCGAATTTCCAAGAGTTCTTCGGCTCTCATATATCAATCCTGTACCAATCTAATATGAAATCTGTGTCTCATGTCGTAGGGTTTCCTGCGAAACTCCAAGCGTTCTTCGGCGCTCGTATATAAACCCTGTACCAATACCGTATGCAAAAAATTTTCCAAGAGTTCTACGATGCTCGTATATAAAACTTGTACGGATCCCGTATGTAAATCTTTTACTGTCGAATTATACAATTTCTACGCGTTCATCGTTTCTCATATATAAATCCTTTCCCAATTGAAGATGAAATCTGTGTCTCATGTCGTCGGGTTTACTGCGCGGCTCCAAGCGTTCTTCTATGCTCGTATATAAATCCTGTACCGATCCCGTATGTAAATTTTTTTCTCGTGTCGTAGTTTTTACGGCGTATTTCAAAGCGTTTTCGGCTCTCATATATCAATCCTGTCCCAATCGAAGATGAAATATTCTCTCATGTCGTCGTGTTTACTGCGAAACACCAAGCGTTCTTAGATGCTCGTCATAAATCTTGTAACGATCCAGTAATCTTTGTCACCTGTCCCGGCGAATTTCGAAGCGTTCTGCGGCTATCATATATCAATCCTTCAAGATGAAATATCCGTAGGGTTTACTGAGAAAATTCCAAGCGTTCTTCGATGCTCGTATAAAAATCCAGTACCGATCTCATATTTAAATCTTTTCCACATGTCGTAATTTTACGGCGAATTTTCAAGCGTTCTTCGTCTCTCATATATGAATCCTGTCCCAATCGAAGATGAATTCTTTCTCTCATGTCGTAGGGTTTACTGCGAAACTCCAAGCATTCTTCGATGCTTGTATATAAATCCTGCACCGATCCCGTATGTAAAACTTTGTCTCGTTTCGTAGGTTTTACGGCGAATTTCCATACGTTCTTCGGCTCTCAAATATCAATCCTGTCCCAATGGAAGATGAAATCTGTCTCATGTCGTAGGATTTACAGCCAAACTCCAAGCGTTGTTCGATGCTCGTAGATAAATCCTGTACCGATCCCGTATGTAAATCCTTGTCTCGTGTGTTAGTATTTGCTGCGAATTTCCAAGCATTCTTCGGCTCTCATATATCAATCCTGTCCCAATCGAAGATGAAATCTGTGTCTCATGTCGTAAAGCTTACTGCGAAATTCCAAGCGTTCTTCGATGCTCGTATATAAATCCTGTACCGATCCAGTAAGTAAATCTTTGTCACGTGTCGTATGTTTTACGGCGATTTTCCAAGCGTATTCGGCTCTCATATATCAATCCTGTCCCAATCGAAGATGAAATCTGTGTCTCATGTCGTAGGGTTTACAGCGAAACTCCAAGCGTTCTTCGATGCTCGTATATAAATCCTGAACCGAACCCGTATTTAAAACTTTATCTCGTGTCGTAGTTTTCACGGCGAATTTCCAAGTATCTTCGGCTAACACATATCATTCCTGTCCCAATCGAAGATGAAATATGTGTCTCATGTCGTAATGTTTACTGCGAAATTCCAAGCGTTCTTTGATGCTCGTATATAAACCCTGTACCGATCCAGAAAATAAATCATTCCCAGTAAGTAAATCTTTGTCTCGTGTCGTAGGTTTTACGGCCAAATCCCAAGCGTTCTTCGGCTCTCATACATTAATCCTGTCGCAATCGAAGATTAAATCTTTGTCTCATGTCGTAGGGTTTACAGCGAAAATCCAAGCGTTCTTCGATGCTCGTATATAAATCCTGCACCGATCCCGTATGTAATCGTTTTCTTCGGCTGTCATACATCAATCCTGTCCCAATCGAAGATGAAGTCTGTGTCTCATGTCGTAGGGTTTACTGCGAAATTCCAAGCGTTCTTCGATGCTCGTATTTAAATCCTGTACCGATCCCGTATGTAAATCTTCTTCTCGTGTCGTAGTATTTACGGCGAATTTCCAAGCGTTCTTCGGCTCTCGTATATCAATCCTGTCCCAATCGAAGATGAAATTTTTGTCTCATCTCGTAGGGTTTGCAGCTAAACTCCAAGCGTTCTTCGATGCTCGTATATAAATCCTGGACCGATCCCGTATGTAAAACTTTGTCTCGTGTTGTAGATTTCACGGCGAATTTCCAAGCGTTCTTCGACCCTCATATATTAATCCTGTCCCAATCGAAGACGAAATCTTTGTCTCATGCCGTAGGGTTTACTGAGAAACTCTGTGTTTTCGATGCTCGTAGATAAATCCTGTACCGATCCCATATATAAATCTTTGTTTCGTGTCGTAGTTTCCACGACGAATTTCCAAGCGTTCTTCGGCTTTCATATAGCAATCCTTTCCCAATTGAAGATGAAATATTTGGCTAATGTCGTCGGGTTTACTGCGAAACTCCAAGGTTTCATTGATGCTCGTATATAAATCCTGTACCGATCCCGAATATAAATCTTTGTCCTGTGTCGTAGGATATACGGCTTCAAGCGTTCTCATATATCAATCCTGTCCCAATCGTAGATGGAATCTGTGTCTCATGTCGTAAGGTTTACAGCGAAAAATCCAAGCGTTATTCGATTCGAAATCCTCCGATCACGTATAAATATCTGTGTCTCACCGATCGGTGAATGAAAACCTTTGTCTTCAATCCTTTTGAAGTTTTCTCATGTCGTCGGGTTTACCAAAGCGTTCTTCTTCGGCTCTCATATATCAATCCTGTCGCAATCGAAGATGAAATCTGTGTCTCATGTCGTAGGGTTTACTGCGAAACTCCAAGCGTTCTTCGATGCTCGTATATAAATCCTGGACCGATCCAGTATGTAAATCTTTGTCTCGTGTCGTAGGTTTTACGGCGAATTTCCAAGCGTTCTTCGGCTCTCATATATCAATCCTGTCCAAATCGAAGATGAAATCTGTGTCTCATGTCGTAATGTTTACTGCGAAATTCCAAGCGTTCTTCAATGCTCGTATATAAACCCTGTACCAATCCAGAAAAAAAAGCAATGTCGCGTTTCGTATGTTTTACTGCGAATTAACAAGCGTTCTTCGGCTCTCATATAGCAATCCTTTCCCAATTGAAAGTTTGTCTTATGTCGTCGGGTTTACGGCGAAACTCCAACCGTCCTTAGATGCTCGTATATAAATCCTGTACCGAGTGAATATTTTTCTCGTGTCGTAAACGGCGAATTTCTTTTCGGCTCTCATACATCAATCCTGTCCCAATCGAAGATGAAATCTGTGTCTCATGTCGTAATGTTTACTGCGAAATTCAAGCGTTCTTCGCTGCTCGTATATGAATCCTGTACCGAACCCTATGTAAATATTTTCTCGTGTCGTAATTTACCGTATGTCCAAGCGTTCTTCGATCCATAAAATCCTGTCCCAATCGAAGATGAAATTGTGTCTCGTGTCGGTAGGGTTTACTGCGAATCTTCAAGCGTTTTCAATGCTCGTAATAAATCCTGTACCGATCCCGTTTGTCGATCTTTTGTCTCGTTTTTTTACGGCGAATTTTCAAGCGTTCTTCGGCTCTCATATATCAATCCAGTCCCAATCGAAGATGAAATCTGTGTCTCATGTAGTAGTGTTTACTGCGAAACTCAAGCGTTCTTCGATGCTCGTATATAAATCCTGTATCGATCCCGTTTGTCAATCTTTGTCTCGTGTCGTTGGTTTTTACGGCGAATTTCCAACCGTTCTTCGGTTCTCATATATCAATCCTGTCCCAATCGAAGATGAAATCTGTGTCTCATGTCTTAGGGTTTACTGCGAAACTCCAAGCGTTCTTCGATGCTCGTATATAAATCATCTACCGATCCCGTTTGTCAATCTTTGTCTCGTGTCGTAGGTTTTACGGCGAATTTCCAGGCGTTCTTCGGTTCTCATATATCAATCCAGTCCCAATCGAAGATGAAATCTTTGTCTCATCGTAGGGTTTTACTGCGAAACTCCAAGCGTTCTTCGATGCTCGTATATAAATCATCTACCGATCCCGTTTGTCAATCTTTGTCTCGTCTCGTAGGTTTTAAAT
Source organism: Acanthosepion pharaonis (assembly GCA_903632075.3). Classification (NCBI taxonomy): domain Eukaryota; kingdom Metazoa; phylum Mollusca; class Cephalopoda; order Sepiida; family Sepiidae; genus Acanthosepion; species Acanthosepion pharaonis. The sequence continues at coordinate 1,220,741 of CAHIKZ030000813.1, read as the reverse complement.
ATCCATTGTTCTTCGTCTCATATATCAATCCTGTTTGAAATCTGTGTCTCATGTCGTATTTACTGCGAAACTCCTAGCGTTCTTCGTCTCTCATATATCAATCCTGTCGCAATCGAAGATGAAATATGTGTCTCATGTCGTAGTGTTTACTGCGAAAATCCAAGTGTTCTTCGATGCTCGTATATAAATCCTGTACCTATCCCCTATTTATATCATTGTCTCGTGTCGTATGTTTTACGGCGAATTTCCAAGCGTTCTTCGGCTCTCATATATCAATCCTGTCCCAATCGCAGAGGAAATCTGTGTCTCATGTAGTAGTGTTTACTGCGAAACTCCAAGCGTTCTTCGATACTAGTATAAAATCCTGTATCGATACCGTATGTAAATCTTTGTCTCGTGTCGTAGGTTTTACGGCGAATTTCCAAGCGTTCTTCGGCTCTCATATATCAATCCTGTCCCAATCGAAGATGAAATCTGTGTCTCATGTCTTAGGGTTTACTGCGAAACTCCAAGCGTTCTTCGATGCTCGTATATAAATCCTGTACCGATCCCGTTTGTCAATCTTTGTCTCGTGTCGTAGGTTTTACGGCGAATTTCCAAGCGTTCATCGGTTCTCATATATCAATCCAGTCCAAATCGAAGATGAAATCTGTGTCTCATGTAGATTTACTGCGAAACTCCAAGCGTTCTTCGATGCTCGTATATAAATCATCTACCGATCCCGTTTGTCAATCTTTGTCTCTTCTCGTAGGTTTTACGGTGAATATCCAAGCGTTCTTCGGCTCTCATATATCAATCCTGTCCCAATCGAAGATGAAATCTGTGTCTCATGTCGTAGGGTTTACTGCGAAACTCCTAGCGTTCTTTGTCTCTCATATATTAATCCTTCGCAATCGAAGATGAAATATGTGTCTCATGTCGTAGTGTTTACTGCGAAAATCCAAGTGTTCTTCGATGCTCGTATATAAATCCTGTACCTATCCCGTATTTATATCATTGTCTCGTGTCGTATGTTTTACGGCGAATTTCCAAGAGTTCTTCGGCTCTCATATATCAATCCTGTCGCAATCGAAGATGAAATCTGTGTCTCATATCGTAGGGTTTACTGCAAAACTCAAAGCATTCTTCGATGCTCGTATATAAATCCTGTACCGATCCCGTATGTAAATCTTTGTCTCGTGTCGTAAGTTTTACGGTGAATATCCAAGCGGTCTTCAGCTCTCATATATCAATCCTGTCCCAATCGAAGATGAAATCTGTGTCTCATGTAGATTTACTACGAAACTCTAAGCGTTCTTCGATGCTCGTATATAAATCATCTACCGATCCCGTATTTATATCATTGTCTCGTGTCGTAGGTTTTACGGCGAATATCCAAGCGTTCTTCGGCTCTCATATATCAATCCTGTCCCAATCGAAGATGAAATCTGTGTCTCATGTCGTAGGGTTTACTGCGAAACTCCTAGCGTTCTTTGTCTCTCATATATTAATCCTGTCCCAATCGCAGATGAAACCTGTGTCTCATGTAGTAGTGTTTACTGCGAAACTCCAAGCGTTCTTCGATGCTCGTGTATAAATCCTGTACCGATCCCGTTTGTCAATCTTTGTCTCGTGTCGTAGGTTTTAGGGCGAATTTCCAAGCGTTCATCGGTTCTCATATATCAATCCTGTCCCAATCGAAGATGAAATCTGTGTCTCATGTAGATTTACTGCGAAACTCCAAGCGTTCTTCGATGCTCGTATATAAATCATCTACCGATCCCGTTTGTCAATCTTTGTCTCGTCTCGTAGGTTTTACGGTGAATATCCAAGCGTTCTTCGGCTCTCATATATCAATCCTGTCCCAATCGAAGATGAAATCTGTGTCTCATGTCGTAGGGTTTACTGCGAAACTCCAAGCGTTCTTCGATGCTCGTATATAAATCCTGTACCGATACCGTATGTAAATCTTTGTCTCGTGTCTTAGGATTTACGGCGAATTTCCAAGCGTTTGTCGTTTCTCGTATATCAATCCTGTCCCAATCTAAGATGAAATCTGTGTCTCATGTCGTTGGGTTTACTGCGAAACTACAAGCATTCTTCGATGCTCGTATATATATCCTGTAGCGTTCCCGTTTGTCAATCTTTGTCTCTTGTCGTAGGTTTTACGGCGAATTTCCAAGCGTTCTTCGGCTCATATATATCAATCCTGACCCAATCGAAGATGAAATCTGTGTCTCATATCGAAGAGTTTACTGCGAAAGTCCAAGCGTTCTTCGATGCTCGTATATAAATCCTGTACCGATACCGTTTGTCAAACTTTGTCTCGTGTCGTAGGTTTCACGTCGAATCTCCAAGAGTTCTTCGGCTCTCATATATCAATCCTGTCCCAATGGAAGATGAAATCTGTCTCATGTCGAAAACTTTACTGCGAATCTCCAAGCGTTCCTCGATGCCCGTATATAATTCCTGTACCGATACCGTTTGTCAATTTTTTTCTCGTGTCGTAGGTTTTACGGCGAATTTCCAAGCGTTCTTCGGCTCTCATATATCAATCCTGTCCCAATCGAAGATGAAATCTGTGTCTCATGTCGTATAGTTTACTGCGAAACTCCAAGCGTTCTTCGATGCTCGTCTCTAAATCCTGTACCGATACCGTATGTAAATCTTTCTCTCATGTCGTATGTTTTACTGCGAAGCTCCAAGCGTTCTTCGGTGCTCATCTATAAATCCTGTACCGATCCCGTATGAAAATCTGTGTCTCGTGTTGTAGGGCTAAGCGTTGTCTGCGCTCATATGTCATTCCTTCCTTTTATCTTGCTTTCCTTCCATCCTTTCTTCTTTCCTTCCTTCATTCCTTCCTTCCTTCCTTCTTTCATTCCTTCTTTCCTTCCTTCCTACCTTGTTTTCTTCCTTCTTTCTGTCCTTCTTTCTTTCTTTTTTCCTTCCTTCCTCCCTTCCTTCCTTTCTTTCTTCTCTTTCCTTTCTTCTTTCTTTCTTTCCTTCCTTCTTTCATTCCTTCCTTCCTTTCTTCTCACCGTCGTTCCTCCCTTCCTTCCTTCATTCCTCCCTTCTTTCATTCCTTCATTCATTCCTTCCTTTCATTCCTTCCTTCCTTACTTACTTACTTACTTACTCACGTACTTCCTACCTTCTTTCATTCCTTCGTTCGTTCCTTCCTTTCATTCCTTCCTTCCTTCGATTTTTCATTTTTCTTTATTTCTCCTGTCATTCCTTACTTCTTTAATCTAGCTTTTAAACATTTATTTTCTAATCTTCTGTTTTTTGTTCGTTCTTTCGTCTTTTCTTTCTTTCCCTCTTTCTTCTTTCTTTCTTTCGTTTGGTTTTTCTTTCTTTCTTTCTTTTTGCTTTCTTTCTTTCTTTTTTCTTTTTGCTCTCTTTACTTTTCTTTCTTTCTTTCGTTCTTTCATTCTTTCTTTGTTTCTTTCCTTCTATCTTTTTCTTTCGTCCTTTGTTTTTTCTTTCTATTTCCCTTCTTTCTTTTTTGATTCATTTTTTTCCTTTATTTATTTTGTCATTTCTTCTTTCTCTCTTTTTTGTTTGTTTCTTTCTTTCGTTCTTTCTTTCTTTCGTTCTTTCTTTCTTTTTACTTTCTGTCGTTCTTTCTTCTTTCTGTCAATCTTTCGTTCTTTTCTTTAACTTTTTTTGGTCTTTCTTTCTTTCATGTTTCTATTTTCTTTCTTTCTTACTTTCGTATTGTTCCTACTTTTCTTCTTTCTTTCGTTCCTTCTTTTTCTTTCTTTCTTTTTCTTTCTTTCTTTTGTTTCAAACAAAGTGAGATTATTTTCAGTTTTTTATCGTTTTCAATTTCTTATTTCCTTCTTCATTCATTACTTACTTTATTAGTTTCATTTTAATCATATATTTTCTCTTTTTTCTTTTTTTCTTTCTTCAAAGTATGACTATTTTCGCTTTCTTTCTCAACGGTGTGGCAATTTTCATTTTTCTTCGTTTTTAATGTCCTTTCTTTTTGTTTCTGACACTCTTTCATTTTTTTTTTCTTCTTTCATTCTTTTCTTTATTCATTTTTTTTTATTCATATATATTTTCTCCTCCTTTTTCTTTCTTTATTCAAACAGACTGCATATTTTCGGTTTCTTTTTAACAGTTCACCAATCTTTATCGTTTTTTAATTTACTTCATTTTTCCTTTCTTTCGTAAACAAATTGAAATTCAGTGCAATACGATTTGTATATAAAACACCCACTAGAATAAACAAATAAATAAATAGATAATCAGATGGACAATAATAAAAGACAATTCTCCTGACACATAAACTTGACTTGTAGGCGCGCCATAAAAATATCTCTCACTGGGAACCAACTAAAGGGTGACCGCAAACATTAGCCTTGAAATAGATACCCTACCCAACCTTAGCAAAACCTCTCAGAAGATGATGAATCTATTGATAAGAATTAACTCTCTGACTACTTAACGAAGAAAAATAGTCTAGCCACTCCCACAATAACGAATTCTGTAAAGGACCATGCCTAAAAACACACCTAAACCGAGAGATAGCTTATTCCTAAAATTTCGCTTGAAGATGAAACGGGACTAAACACCACAATTCAACTTAATTTTAATAATTATTTAGATGGTTTCGGCTCTCGTTTTTGAAACATGAGAACTCTTATGTAGCGAAGGAATCATATTTTTAAACAAAAAATTTATTATATATATATATATATATATATATGTGTATAAATATATAAGCATATATATATATGTGTGTGTGTGTGTGTGTGTCCATGTAAAATGAAGACGAATTTGAAAGAGGGCTCAATACAAAAGGAGAGCAATTTTCCATATTTTATCAAAAATATACAAAAAACGCTACACAAAGCAAATCATGTTTCGATGTGCATTAACACATCTCATGAAATGTGTTAATATGCATCGAAACCTGATTGCATTTGTGTAGAGTTTTTTTTTTTACATGAAAAGGAATATATAGTGGACTCTCCCGTCGAGGTATGAGGGTGAAGCATCTCAGAACCGACAGCCCAGATACCAGCAGATAGGATTTAAGTGCTTAAGGCTTTGTGCAGAACCAACCGCACTTTTTGAATACAGAGACCCAGTGCACTACAAACGACCCATCGCAGGTTTTGTACAAGTTGTCCTTCTCCTTGACCAGCTGCTATCTAATGCTATAGAACCCTGTCTGTCCTGAAATTTATCCTTAAGTATAGGGAAAAGATGAGGATTCATAGCTTCCCCAGGGGTATTAGCACGTAAGTGCTTCACCGTGCCTCCATACATATATATATATATATATATATATATATATATATATATTGTATTTAGTCAACAATCCTTCTTTCCTGCAAGTTTCATTAAATATGATAGACAAGGTGGTTTGATTAAGTTTTTTTATATATATATATATATATATTTTTCTTTTTTTAAGCATTTCACCTCAAGCCAGGCGGGAAGCCACTAGGACGCAAGGGGTTACAGAAAATTTAGAGCAAGATCAGATAGGAGTGATAGAAGAAAGGATGAGGAAAAAGGGAGTGGATAGATCAAGGCAACTGGAGACGTCGATTGACATTACATTTGAATAGCTGGAGATTATAGCTCACAGGGAAACTGGAATAGGGAAGGGTGTTCCACAGGCGAGAGGTGCGAGACATGAAGCTATTGGAGTAGAAGAGACGGCTACATTTAGGAGTTTCGACAGTGAAGGGGTGAGAGCGGGATGCCAGCCTCGTAGAGCGCTTGAACTCATGACATCTGGGAACCAGCGAATGCAGCTCCTCGGAGCAATTGCCATGAAAGTATTTGTAGAACAGACAGAGGGAGGCGACAGCGCGTCTGTGAGAAAGTGACTGTAGACGAGATGCCAGAGCAGGGCCAACTACATTGCATATCCGCCTCTGGAGCCTATCAAGAACCCCGAGGCAAACAGAAGGAGCACCAGACCATATTTGGCAGCAATACTCCATTATATAACTTTTCATATGATTTTTTTCATAATTATAAATACATGTTTTGTTTCAAGTTGTGTGGAAAATCAACATGCATTATGCCATTATTCTCTCTCCTTTTTATATGGTCCATTCATTTTAGTTGTTGTTGAAATCCTTAAGTGATGTAGTTTCTGCCATTTCTTATTTTGAAGCTCCAGTCCACGAGGTTCAAAGTAAAAATGTTCCTCGTTAAAAGCTACGGAATTCATTCGCCTGAGGCCATTTTTAACGATTGATCTGAGAAAGCGGCTGTAAACATCTGGCAATTTAAATATTTCTGAACATATCCGGCGCCAATGCATGACATCCACATGAAAGTCTCGATTTGCCGAGGCTATTTAAGAACATGATTCGAGTTTTTAGGTTAATGTTTTTTGGGATTTTTTTCTTAGCAATTTGCCGTGTTGTGCGAAATTAATCCTAGCACAGCTAGTTCAATTTTTTTATTTACAAATTCCTTTTCCTCTAGACTAATTTTCTTTTGATTGATCCATAACTCAAGGTATGTGAAATGTTTAGTATTTACGAATTCCATTTTTTAAATTTTTACGATGGATATTATTTTTTATGCTATGGTTCTTCGAACACACCACTTGCTAGCTTCGAGTGACAACAAGTAAGCTTCATGTTATCATAATAGCATATATTTTTAATTGTTTATATTTTTTTAATAGTATATTTTTTTTATGTTTAACATTATTATGTTGTATGGATACAAACGGCGAGTGTCTCCCTTTTGTTTAGATAGTTAAGAGTGTCACGTGACGACCAGTGAATGACGTCAGCGGATAGAGTGACGAAGGGCAGTTGCGATGTAGAACCTGAAAAAGGAGGACGTCCCTAGCCTACGGTGGTGGGCCATAGAAGAAAAACCAGATGGCCTAACTAGGTTCAAGGAGAAACCGCCGTAACTCCATTTTGCTTTTTTTACACACCGTGTGTTGCTGCATATGTGTTATTATTTTTGGATCGGATATATGAATATATGGTTTTTTTGTATGTCTTAGTATTATGAAAGTCACTGAGAAAAAAGCATGTTTGTCATTCTTTTTGCTTTCAGTTACGTCCGTGAACTACGGTGTTGTTACAGTTATGAATATAATAATGTCCATAACGGGGGAAATGTAAATCGGAGATTAATCATTCTACGCTGGTCTTCTTCTACAGGCAATACATTACAACGGCTCGACGTCACTCTTTTCCTCTGGCATCCTTCCCTGGCCGTCACATGATCCTTGTGGCTATCTCAACAAAAGAGGGATAATCACCGTTTATGCCCTACAATATCTTATACCTTAGTTGAAGGACAGAGTCGCAACTGAGGAAAATTATACTGGGAGATGCCCATCCCCGTGGAACAGCTTGCCCGAGGCCATACCTTCTCATTGTACCAGAGAGAGGGAGCGCAACCGACGGTTGCTGGGGCTGCGATTAATTTTTTTTCCTAGCTCGGGTGTCACGCTCGGGTTCCCACCTTAAAAAATGACCTTGGGTCACGTCTTAATGGGCAGACAGAGCAAATACCTAGTTCGGACATGCCTGAACGCGTTAGAAATCCCGGATGCTGTCCATAAGAGCCTCGATCTGATGAAGCTACTTATGAAGCGAACTCGAATTCTTAAGTCATGCGCATATATTAAGAAGAAACGGACCTTCACGGAAAGTTTTTGAGGATATATTCGTAATCAGTGGATTCGATTTATTGCAGTGCCTTATCAACTGTCTGGGAAGCAGGACATAAGTTTTGTTTTATTTTTGTTTCTAAGTGTAAGAATTATTTTTCCGTTCATTATATCCCTGAAATGTTACGGTTCACTTTATTCACTGTTAAGTACAAAGCTAATTTTCCCTTGATAAAAAAAATCTGTTTCTAATAAAATGATAAAAAAATATAATGCTATTCTCAGTTATTTTCGACCGTTTATGAAATAACCGAACATATCAAAATACACGGGATAATATGTGTGGCCTGGGCGTGGAAATCAGCTTAACTCTATAGAATAATTGGCTATGGTTAAATATAATTGAGAAAATTTGCAATAAACATTAACTAGGGAACGAAAAGGACAAGGCAAAAAGATTAAGCAAGCAAACAATATATATATATATATATATATATATATATATATATATATATATATATATATATATATATAGGCAACAGTAATAAGACAAAAAACAACATTAATAGGGCAAAGTTCAAACACTAAGAATTTTGTTAACATACAAAAGGGAATTGAGACATGAAATCGGCGACAAGAAAGACCGGAACTGAGTTGGATGAAACCGAGACGTGGTCTAATCTTATTGGTTAGGAAGAAATCCCAGCATGCATCTGTATGTTTTGTCTATAAACTTGGGAAGGAGGATGTTTTTTACTGTTATTCCCACTACGAATTGTAACCATCAAACTTATCAATGAACAGCGTAAAATCCGACACTAATTTTAAAACAAAAAAAAAAAACTTTTAATCAGAGATTAATCTTTATACCATAGCTCTTTCCCGTTATCCTGGTCCCCTTCTTCAGGCTCTACATTACAATGGCCCCACATCACTCTATTCCCCTGGCCGTCACGTGACCCTTGTGGCTACCCCAACAAAAGGAAGATAATCACCGTTTATACCCCCTACCATATAGCTTAGTTTCTTTTTAAAATTGTTTTTATTATAACACTTCTTTGCTTTCAAGTGTCAATTATTACGGATAGAGAAATATAGCTTAATACTTCCTGTCTATATTTCTGGGATGTTGCTCTGCCGGCTGGGGCTCCAGAATTCGCCGACTGCATCTTTACGGGGAGCTAAGCCCCCCTTTCTATGAGGCACCCTGGCTATGACGATAAACTGACCAAGAGATTTTAAAGTGCGTGGAACCACCTCTTAATTGCTAGTTGTCCCCAGGTCCTCTCTGACTCGGGGTAGTAGAACGTGTTAGGGTTTTAAATATGGGCAAATTGTTAACACCCAACCAGGGTTCAAAACATTATGAAAGTGTAAATATGGATTTTAATACCACAATACAGTTTTGAAACAAAATATTACCAACAATAAAAACCTTGTCGGCATGAAATAAACCAATTAGGTTGATATGCCGTAAAACAAAACAAAGCAAACCAAGCCATTTCTGGGATGAGGAGTTATTATTTATATTATTTACATTTGGACTAATATCCTCATCCTTGTTGCTATTAACAGAACGTTTCGGTCATTGATCATTCCGGTTTTCCTCAGGTGCATGTCGATCCAAGTAAGGAAACTTCGACCTGCACCATTTACTTAATCTACGGGCGTCGATTGCTCTCGTTCTTAACAACAGGTAAATTTAACTGAAGACTCCAAGTTCTGCACTCAAGATTGTCCCACGGAACAATAGCCTAGTGTATTAAGGTTGTGGAGTGATTTCGCAGTGGAGGCTTGTATTTGTACTAAGTCGTTCCTAAAATAGGTTCGACGTACAAAACGTTAGGAACTTGATATAATAGGTATAACGCAATTTGTTAATCTAGTTGTGGTCGCTGATACTTTAGTATTCGACTAACTGTCGTCCGACATCGACAGACTGACTGAGCGACCCCCACGTTACTCTTACTACTCCTACTTATTATAGGTGGGAGAGTCTATTAACTATAAAATAGGTGTGATCCACTATAACAATTAAAATGACAATTTGGTGATATATTAATTGCCAGTGTAATCCCTATGTTGCGCAGATCAGACTTAGTGGAAGCAGGGAAGAGCAGTAACTGGGCGGTGCTAAAATAAGAAGTAAATAAGATATCCCTAGACATGGACAGGGGAATGGGAACATTCTACCGTCGTAAATTAAATAAAGGGTTCAGTTTGAGATGCCATTACATGTATTGGGATAAAAACAATAAATAAAAACAAACAATAGTTCGCTTAAAGAAAAACAGAGTACAGGTAAATTTTGTTTTAAACCACCTACAATGAGGGAACAGACAACCACCAACATGTACCTGTTTGAACTCTATTTAAGGTGTGTGTCCCTTATATAGAAACAATAAGTATTTGTTTTATAAGAATTTGCTTTACTTTTTTTTCTTTTTCTTTTTTAAGCGTTTCACCCCAAGCAATATTTTGTTCAAGATTGTAATGAACTTGACAAACATTGATGTCTGAGAGTCGCCATATATATATATATATATATATATATATATATATATATATATATATATATATATATTTCACCCCCAAGCACGGCGGGAAGCCACTAGGACGCAAGGGGTTACAGAAAATTTGGAACAAGATCAGATAGGAGTGATAGAAGAAAGGATGTGGAGAAGGGTAGTGGATAGATCAAGACAACTGGAGATGTCGATTGACATTACATTTGAATAGCTGGAGATTATAGCTCACAGGGAAACTGGAATAGGGAAGGGAGTTCCACAGGCGAGAGGTGCGAGACATGAAGCTATTGGAGTAGAAGAGACGGCTACATTTAGGAGTTTCGACAGTGAAAGGGTGAGAGCGTGATGCCAGCCTCGTATGGCGCTTGAATTCATGAAGTCTGGGAACCAGCGAATGCAGCTCCTCGGAGCAATTACAATGAAAGTATTTGTAAAAAAAAGACAGAGAGAGGCGACGGCGCGTCTGTGGGAGAGCGACTGTAGACGAGATGCCAGATCAGGGCCAATTATATTGCATATCCGCCTCTGGACCCTATCAAGAACCCCGAGGCAAACAGAAGGGGCTCCAGAAGGTTTTAATATGGTAATGAAACACAGAGTACAAATAATCTTTTTAATAAACATCTCAAGCAGAGCAGACGACTATGAATACGTCCCTGGTTGAATGGGCTGCTTCTGTTTGAGGTGTTTGTTCCTTATATAGAAAAATAAGTATTTGTTTTATTTTTGCGCATGCGCATGTACGACCTGAAGTTTTAGGAACGTTCGGCTATGAAAACACCTTATTTTATATTCAATAAAAATTGAAAACCTGTGCAATTTGAGATGTCTGTTCGCGTCCTATAGCTTATCACTATTTGTTGTCTATTTATTTTGTGCGCGCGCATGCGTATGAAGGAGAAAGCACCATGAAGATTTAGCTGTGCTGGGTCATCAACACACTTTATTATACAAGGCAGCTAAATCTATAATAACAACTAAAAAAAAGATCGCCATTTGAGACGCCTGTCCTGTTGATATTAGGTGTCAGTATTCGGAGTTTTTTGTGGGGGACGATTAAATGTGTTGTGTAAAGAAAATACTTTACTATACATAAAAATTAATCCTTTTTTTTATTGTTCTTTTTTTTTCTAATACAAGGCTCCAGAATCACTTGGATGTAATTCTAAGAGGTAAAAAATGCAGATTTTGAGTATATATAGGATAGATAACCGTAGCCATAGACTTAAAAAGGTTAAGATTTTAATGATCCTGGAAGCATCTACTCGGGAGTCCGTTTCACAAAAGAGAGGCTCTTAGGAAAAGCTGTTCCAATGGAACTACCTTCTTATCAATGGATCACGAAAGAAATGTCGATATTTCGACCCTGTGTTCTTGTCATGGCTGTTTTTAGCAGTAAAGGTCTGAACTGGGGGAAACTTTGGAATATACCTCGTGAAAATGTTTAACATAGAAATAGCTATATAGCATGAAAAGGTCAGTGACGTTTTGTCTTTGAGAAAGTGTAAAATAATTTATCACACACAGGGCTACCTAATCGCTTTTGAAGACAGTCAAGGCTGGAAAATGAGGATTGTGTAGCTTCAGCCCAGATATGGCAGCGTATTTTGGTTTAATCTGATTCTTGTGAAGATAGAAGGATGACTTTTTTCTAGAGTGGTACAAGATGCCGACCATTTTCCCAACATTTATTGCGATGACACCAACTTGAATTCTTGAATGAACTTGAGTTGCAACAGTTGTTCAAAGTAAGCAGTTTCTTTGAGGGACTCAAGTAAATATTTGGTCTGCTTGGTAATGGTGAGGAGCTTGAATAAAAATTGAAATTATCCAGTTACGAAGCTTGAAAATCATCGTAAGCCAAACAAAGACTAATATGCCGTGACTGGTGCCATTCTTCCGTGGGAACGAAGCGATCCATATTTTTCTTATGTTTCCTTGAACCTTGAAGTGCCGCAACCCACACAGATAGGAGTGGTCAATTTGTAGCAGGAAACCGTTTCTTCTGTAGCACAAACACTGGAATACATTCGCAAGGTACTCAGGTTTAGCAGAAACCGCAACGCACTGACATGACCTGAACTGACCTGACCTGAGCTGCGCTGAGAGCATACGCTTACTGCCGTCCCAACAAACACTTGCCTTCTTTATGCGTTTTTCCCAAGCCAGAATATTAGCATCTAGCGCACGCTGACAGCCTCGGTCTGGCTCAGTGATGCGTGTGCCGTGTTATTCCAGTCATAGAGTTCTTCTCGTTCTACTCGTCTTATGAGTAAATTCTCTAGCACACAATAAGATGTAATAAAGAGAATTCGTTTCTTACTTGTCTTCGAGTTTCTTTTTCTCCATATGACCATCAAATCCTAAATGATTCTCCAATTTAAAAATATAGTTCTTTGAATGCTGACATATTTTTGTCTAAATCCTTTCATTAATAACGTTGTCTAATTTATTCTATCATGCCGATTCTTAATCTCGTATATCTTATTTTTTAGTGCATGAGTGGTTTTCCAACTCTGTCATCAAGCGGGCTTTATCATTCGTCAATTAGTTCTGCATAGTTATAAATACATTTAGAACAACAGAAAATCGTTCAAGACGAACTTCTGAAGAAAAGTCAGTACATTCCCATTGAATAAGGAGAATGAAATGCCACTTCAGTTTATTTCTTTATGATATAATGAACATGCATACATCTGGGTTCCCCCTCACAGTAATATGATTGGCTCGTGTCAGCCATAAATACAGACTGATGTGGAGGTACAGGGAGGGACGCCTATAGTCTTCGCTTATTGCCTACGCCTATTGCCTACCACTACGACGAGGACCAGTCCATTACGGTTACCAGCTAGATTGTCCTACTCGGTTACAGTAGTCCCAAACCACTTTGCTATTTCGAGCAAATATATCCCTTTCCGGGACATATCACTTTACTTCCACCGTCATTAAGTTTCAGGCTTGACGTCAGCGAGTCTTGGGGACGGGGCCTCACACCAGGAAATCCGATGTGAAAATCTCATGTGAAAAATGAAAACGTCTTAAAGTATGGAAACAAAAAAGAACAATTTTAATCAAAATCAGAAAGAGAGAACTGAAATTTCTTGGGCACATAATGAAGAAGGTTGGTTTGGTGAATGTGTCACTTAATGGCCACAGTAAAATCAAATGGAACAATTGAAGGTAGTGTACCACCTCCCTGAAGAGATTGTTTCAATGGATGGCGAAAACGTAAACGTTACTATGCGCTACAAGAGATAGAAAATGTGGAGAGCCATAATCGCTCACGTTTTGACAGGACTTAGTTGAAAGAGACTCTTCCCGAGATAAACCATTTCATTTTCCGTTGCGCATATTAGCCAAGATATTTTATCTTTTTTTAATTAAAAAAAATACAATTTTTCTTTTTATTCAAAATTTTATCCATTTTGAGAAATAGTTATTTTTCTTCCAAACTGAGTGTTAGAATTCCCACGAACTTTTCCTGCCTACAACACTTTTCGAAACTTTTGCAAGTCTCTAGTTGCTCTCTAGCTGTTTCCATGGAAAGTGATCAGACAAACTACATTCCTTAGTTCCCCAGTTCTGGCTTTCACAGCTAAGGCCTCCATACCATGCACATTGTAGCGAACGACGCCAATTTCCTTCGCATTCCATAAGAGATATAAATTTCACTCGCTTCTTCCAACGATCCGTTGCTTTCTGGAACAAACTCTCAAGAGGATGCTTTCTCGATCACTACACTCTTAACCCTTCCAAATCTAGAGTTAACCGTTATCTTCTCCACACATCGCCATAAATTGTGTATCTTATTCTGGAATTGTCTACCTCGAATGACTCTTTGGCCTGCACTAGTTAAAAGGTCGTCCTTAACGTCCATTCAACACACTCTGCTAAAAGACCTATTAATTCAACTTGGGTTGATTGATTTGATTTTTATGGCTTAACAACCTTTAACTTTACTTTGTATGCACGCGCGTATATATGTATTTGTGTGTATGTGTGTGCAGGTGATTCAGGCTTTTATCCTTATCACCCAAAATTATCAGTCTATGGTTTTTCCACTCCTTCGAAAACATCGAAATTCCGTGTCTGTGTGAGGCCTTTCCTGCTAGTGACCTAATGTCTAAAGAGGAATCACAACGATTTATTCACTCTTTCTGAGACTCACATTTTGTCTGGCACCCGAACACATTTTGATAAAAAATCTAAATAAATAAAATCAGAAATTATACACTGCTTACATTGTTCGGAGTATTGTCCTAATCTTTGTTGTCATATTTAACACAACGTTTCGGGCTTACAATATCTGTCTATATTTCTGAGATGAGGTATTATGTACACTATTTACATTATTCGAACTATTGTCCTCATCTTTGTCGCCATATTTATTACAACGTTTCGGCCTTTCAGTATCTGTCTATATTTCTGAGATGAAAGGTATTATGTACAACAAAGATTTGGACTATTTACATTATTCGGACTATTGTCCTATTGTCTTTGTCGCCATATTTATCAGAACGTTTCGGTCGTTGTCCGGTCCTGCCTTCTTCCAACAAAATAACAGAGATGAGGAGGATAGTCCGAACAAGAAATATAGACAGATACTGAAAGGCCGAAATGTTGTAAATAAATATGAAATATAGACAGATAAATGAACAAAAATATGATGGACAATGGACAATAGTTCGAATAGTGTAAATATGTTGTAAAATATGGCGACAAAGATGAGAATAATAGTCCGAATAATCTAGAAAATATGATCTCAGACAGATATTGAATGAACAGGACGTTGTAATAAATATGGCGACAAAGATGAGGACAATAGTCCGAATAATGTAAATAGTGTACATAATACCTGATCTCAGAAATATAGACAGATACTGAAAGGCCGAAATGTTGTAAGAAATATGGCGACAAAGATGAGAATAATAGTCCGAATAATGTAAATAGTGTACATAATACCTGATCTCAGAAATATAGACAGATATTGAATGAACAGGACGTTGTAATAAATATGGCGACAAAGATGAGAACAATAGTCCAAATAATGTAAATAGTGTACATAATATCTCATCTCTGAAATATAGACAGATACTGAATGGCCGGGACGTTGTAATAAATAAATATAGACAGATGCTGAATGGCCGGGACGTTGTAATGACGACAAAGATGAGGACAATAGTCCGGACAATAGTCATCTCAGAATAATGTAAAAAGATTGTGTACATAATATCTCATCTCATCTCAGAAATATATGACGACAAAGATACTGAATAATGGCCGAAACGTTGTAATAAATATATGGCGACAAAGATGAGAACAATAGTCCGAATAATGTAAATAGTGTACATACTACATCTCATCTCATCAATAATTGTGTCGGATTTTTTAGATTAGGAATTCAAGAGCTAGTAATTAACGATTCCTTTCTCAGAAGTGAGTTGCAGTCAAAAAATAGAACATGGGACCTTAAGGCTTGGCTCTATTCTTTCTTTCACTCTCTTTGTCACTCTTATCAGCAAAAGACAAAGTCCAATTATAAATTTCTTGCTTCATATTTCCCTACTTTTATCAGTAGTAGACACTTTCCCATTATATATTCTTGGTTTTTACTCCTGACAATTTCATCCCCGAAAAGCGCCATTAAATGGGGAGGAGGGTGATATACACATTTTTCTTACCCACAATGCTTTGATCCTTGCACATTAAATCACTCTTCTCAATCATTTGGTTTCTCTAAAAGCGTCCATCTGTTCATTTATTCAAGCGACATACTATTTAGATGAAGACGGAGAATTAGAGAGAAGGGGAAAGAAAGAAAGAAGGAAAGAAAGAAAGAAAGAAAGAAAGAAAGAAAGTGTCAGGGATAAAGGGGTAGAAAGTAACTAAGATTTCATTTGATATGTTAGCCTATATCTATCAATATCACTGAGATGAAACAATATTATTATTTACATTGTTCGGACTGTTCTCTGCAGGTTTATTGCTATATTTACGACATTTCGGTCGTTGTACCCTCCGGTCTTCTTCAGTTGATTGGAATTTCGAACTTTAAAAAAAAAGTTGATTGAATCCAGTGACTTGACTCAGTGTTATGAGTTCAATTCCTGGCTTGAGTTAAATAGAGAAAATGAGACATCCGGAAGAGGTCTGGTACGTGGAACTAGAACAATCTACCTCGGTGGACGAAATAAATTGTGCAGTTCGAAATTCCAATAAACCGACGAAGGCCGGCGCGTAAAATGACCGAAACGTCGTGAATATGGCAATAAAGATAATGACTACAGCCCAAACAATGTAAATAATATAAATACGTTTTGGTCTATCGTAAAAAAAAAAAAAAATTATTGGACATTGCGATTTTGAGACGAGGGCTTATTCCCAGTGTAATCGTTTAGAAATGAGTTTATTCACTCATCTAGTTACTAACTAGGTTGCACGTTGCTTTACTACGATGATGTGACGCGAACAGATTTCTAAATCTGATATGGGCTTAAGACAAATGGCTCTATAGATGAGGACAAAATTTGAGAGAAATGAGAAAGAAAGAAAAAAAGAAAGAAAAAGTGATAGAAAAACAGCTGAGGCTTCTTTTGACATTTTTGTCTATCGGCGAAAGATAAACAACTTTTTGACAAGCCGGTTTTGATACGAGGCCGTATCCCCAGTGGACCAGCCGATTTTGACACGAGACCATATCCCCTGTGAACAAGTCGATTCTTATAGGAGGTCATATCCCCAGTGGACCAGCCGATTTTGACACGAGGCCATATCCCCAGTATACAATCTGATTCTGACAAGAGGTCATATACCCTGTGGACAAACCGTTTCTGACAGGAGGTCATATCCTCAGTGGACCAGCCGATTTTGACACGAGACCATATTCCCAGTATACAATCCGTTTCTGACAGGAGGTCATATCCCCTGTGGACAAGCCGATTCTGACAGGAGGTCATATCCCCAGTGGAGCAGCCGATTTTAACACTAGTCCATATCCCCAGTGAACAAGCTGATTTTGACACGAGTCTATATCCCCAGTGTATAATCACTGAGGAAGAAGCCAACTTACAATTAGACGCAAATTTATCCCGAGAGCCATTGTTTTCGCTGAATTGTTCTCGAAAAAAGAACTGATGGCAATTGTCTAAAAACAGATTGAAGAATTCAATCGCAACAATCACATTGCGACGAGAATGGCAATATTTCAGGAATGGTTACTTAGAGAGTGTCTATTTTAGAGAAATAATTATTTAGAGGGTTTTCATTTATATATGAACGGTTATTCAGAGAGTGACTAAATTTACATCAATAGCAATTTATAGGGTGGTTATTTAGAGGAACGGTTGTTTAAAAGCGGTGCTATTTTCGAGGAATGGCTATTTAGAGGATTTTTATTGACATGAGCACTTATTTAGAGAGTGACTATCCTAGAGGTATTATTATTGACGGTCACAATCCTAACAGCATAAGATATATAGATGACACAGTGTTCATAGCAGACACAAAAATTAAGCCTCAAATGCTGCTACAGAAAGAAAGCGAGAATAAAGGAATGAACATCGACTGCAAGAACCCAGTATGCATGGTTGTTAGCAAAAGGGTGAGCACGAAGTGCAAATTGCAAATCAGGGATACCAAAATCAAACAAGTACAAAAATCTAAATATTTGGGAAGGGTTTTAACAGAGGACAGAAAGAGAGGCAATGAAATCCGAAATCCTATAAGGATAATCAAGGAAGCATTCCAAAAGCTAAGCAGAGTACTAAGATATAGGAAATTTTCGCTAGAAGCGAAGAAAAGAGTACTAAATTGCTATGTGATATCTGTCCCCCTGTATGGCAGTGAGTGCTGAACGTTCTTCTCAAAGACAAAGTAGTGAATGAAGCAACAGAAATGTAGTACTACAGAAGGATGATGAGGATACCATGGATCAAATATGTGAGCAACGATAAGATTTTGGAGAAAATTAAAACAAAAATTAGTTAATAATAGTTAACATCAGGAAGAGACAGTTGGAAGGAAGTAGGAATGTTTAGAAACCAGATACGCATGAGACAGAGGGCAAAAAGGACAGGCAAAAACAACGCATAAGCTACTAATTGAACTTCAGTAAATGTATGACACAACAGGGCTTAGGTGAAATAACAGAATGACAAAATTTCTTAAGAGCTACAAGGGACAGGAAGTTGTGGAGAGATATGTTCGCCTACGTCCGGAATGAACATTGGACATAAAGAAGTTATTTTGAGGGTTGTGATTTATAGGAATGGTTGGTTGCTTTAACGGAATGGCTATTAGAGGGTTCCTATTGAGATGAACAGTTATTTAGAGCAGTGATTCTCCAACTTGTTCAGCCAATGGTCGTTTTTTTTCTCCAAAAAATTCAAATCGCCCACTCCTACATTTACATTCAGGCTGATAAATTTTCACAGTAAAATACTCAATGAAAAGAAAAAGTGGTCTATTTACATTTTAAAAATTATTTAGCAAACAAGGATAAACACAGTTTATAAAAATCAATATTAATAATGTCATTCAGTCTTAGTCCATTCAGCTAGTGACTACCTTGATCTTGCTGTTTCTGTCACATGATATCATATTCAATTTTGATATTGTCATTCAGTCTTAGTCCATTCAGCTAGTGACTACCTTGATCTTGGTGCATCTGTCACATGATATCATAATCAATTTTGATATTGTCATTCAGTCTTAGTCCATTCAGCTAGTGACTACCTTGATCTTGGTGCATCTGTCACATGATATCATAATCAATTTTGATGAAGTCATTCAGTCTTAGTCCATTCAGCTAGTGACTACCTTGATCTTGGTGCATCTGTCACATGATATCATAATCAATTTTGATGAAGTCATTCAGTCTTAGTCCATTCAGCTAGTGACTACCTTGATCTTGGTGCATCTGTCACATGATATCATAATCAATTTTGATGAAATCATTCAGTCTTAGTCCATTCAGCTAGTGACTACCTTGATCTTGGTGCATCTGTCACATGATATCATAATCAATTTTGATATTGTCATTCAGTCTTAGTCCATTCAGCTAGTGACTACCTTGATCTTGGTGCTTCTGTCACATGATATCATAATCAATTTTGATATTGTCATTCAGTCTTAGTCCATTCAGCTAGTGACTACCTTGATCTTGGTGCATCTGTCACATGATATCATAATCAATTTTGATGAAGTCATTCAGTCTTAGTCCATTCAGCTAGTGACTACCTTGATCTTGGTGCATCTGTCACATGATATCATAATCAATTTTGATATTGTCAATCAGTCTTAGTCCATTCAGCTAGTGACTACCTTGATCTTGGTGCATCTGTCACATGATATCATAATCTATTTTGATGATGTCATTCAGTCTTACTTCATTCAGCTAGTGACTACCTTGTTCTTGCTGTTTCTGTCACATGATATCATAATGAATTTGTTTGTGTCATTCAGTGTTTATCTGATAGTTTCTCTTCTGCTGAGATCTAATTTATTTCTTTTTGTACTAAACACATGGATGTTTCAACCGGAAATCTAAACACCACCATCAATATTGAAGGGAAAGAAATAATGGTTGCTTCTAAATGTTGAAAAAATATAGCATTACACAATCCCTACGTAAATTCGATACTTTCAAATATAATGGGCACGTGTGCAATTAAACAATATATTATATATTTCAATTCTTCAAAGTATGAATAATTTAAATACATTTTTATAAAATGGCTACAATTTTCTTATGGCTATAAATTCTCTGTGGGCCACTAGAAATGCTATGTAGAACACCGGTGGTCTAGCTTGACCATGTTGAGAATCACTGATTTAGAGTATGACTATTTTAGATGAATAGCTCTTTAGATAGGGGCTATTTAGAAGAATAGTTATTTAGAGATGAAAACGGAAAGTTAAAAATAAATTAAAAAAATGAAATCGAGAGAGAGGTTGAGAGGACTCTGAGCTTTCTGGCGACATATTATTCTATCGTCAAAGAAAAAAGAAAAAGAAAAAAATGAATGATATATCTAATATGCCATATTTCTTTAATTATATCCACGTGCCGATTTTTGCGTTCGTGGTTTGGTTTGGCTATTTACAATTTGTATATCAAATTACAGACGTCTATTCTGTCTGACTAGCGATAAGTGAAGTCATGCAGAATGCACGGCGTTGTGTTTTAAATATGGGTGGGTAAGTGCATGAACATAAAACAGGCATTCGTCGTTAACAATCATATAAAGGCCACATGGTAGCAAATATAATGCCCAGACCTCGACTGAAATTACTAAAAGGTTTCTGAAAAAGTGCACCTTCAGCAACCCATTTTAACCATTAATGCCATCCAATTTAATTTAAAAGTTTTCAAGCATATTTTTTTACTTCGTCTTTCTTTTTCCATTCTCATTAGTGAGCGTTAGGGACAATGGACAATTGGTACGTTTTTAATTAAAAGTTGTCCTTCTAGATTGCTTATTAGAGAGCCGAGTCTGCTCTGCTATTTAACCCATAGTTAGAGAGGGGAAGAGATAGATTAATGCATTTCCCAAGGCCATTTATCCGCAAGTGAATATACTGAGCCCGACTGAATTCGAACTCAGAGAGCAAAGATCTCTAAGTGAGCCGTTTAACATATGATGCTTCATGTCTATGATTCTCATCGGTAAGGATATGTCGGTGGGTCCTGAATCTTCTTCCAACCATTACTCAGAAACTGGTTACCGAACCATAGCCCACCCGCCCTTATCACAAGGATGCAGCCGTTGGCAACTTGAATGGTTGTCATCAAGGTGACTCAGAAGAGACTTTTTCAACAGTTTGAAAATGAGAGAGATCCTTCTAGACAGACAGCCGACCAAGATTAACGGGTATTATTTACTTGTGAAGCAATTAAAAAACGAAATTAGGAAATTATTTTAGATTTCATCCATTTGAGTCCAACGATGTATTTATGAACTTCAGAAGTTATATATATGTAATGCGTGCGCGCGTGCGCGCGTGTGTGTGTTTTGATCGATTTGTCAAGGTGATTTCTCGATAATATCGACCTGGGTCGACGATCCCAGTGCGCGTTATCTTGGGAAAAGACCCGAGCGAATCTTTATGTTTAAAACTGCGTAGACGGAAAATTAGGATGATGCTAGTATGAATTCACAAATAGTCGTGACCGAGGATCTGAGCGTAACGGGCATGTTCAAAAATACTTTCTCACAGAAAATGTGTAAAAAGCGAAGAAAAGAAATAATCTTCAAACACAACTTTACAAATTCAACGAATAATTTTATTATTGAGTGTAAAATAATTTTCGGTTTCTTTTAAACTGTAAAAATAAGATTATCAAGTTCACTTAGTTCTTACAGAAATTTTATTTTTCTTTCTTTGCAAGACATAAGGAAAAATAAATTGTCAGTCAATCAGTTCAATATCATTGCAAATGCCGATAATGAAAACTAAGCCTGAAATTATTTTGTTTTTTTGTCGCTATGAGTGTTTTGTAATATAAAACATACATAGTGGTTTCTGAAAATATTTTTAAAGTGAGTAACAATTTTTCAAATAATTCCATCAACCTAATTTAACCTACAAGGCTTGGATTAACCTTTGTTATGATTTCAGATACGATGGCAGGCCGATAGCATCAAGAAGTCACCTTCTTTATAAAGTGACCATGTTGAGATTAGAACGCCGATCTCATGGTCGGAAAGCGGACGTTCTAATTACTCGACCACGCCACAATGAAGCAACTGCTACTTTGTTTTTTGTTTTTTTGTTGTTTTGCAATTAGTGCCTGATTTTACGTTGATCATTGATGGGTTTGATTTTTACAATTCGTAGTGGAAAAATATTCAGAGAAAGTACATTAAAAGAATAAAATTTTATTTTAAAATATAAGTTTACTCCTAGAGTTTTATCTCATTTTCTCATTTAATATTCTCCAATTGGAAGTGTGAGTTTAAAATTCTTTATAATATGGAGGAAAATTTTTTAAATTGATAATTTAATTTAAATTGAAATATATTACCCCTTAATAATCATTATTGATGATAAAATATTTAAATTGGAAAATTTTTTGATATTTACGTAGATGTTAATACATGAAGTTACCTGTGTATTTCGGCACATGGGTACCTGTATGAGTGATTGAATATGTAAAGGAACGTGTGTATATGTGATATTTGCATGGGTGTGTATACAGTATATGACAGAACAAGATCTTTAATATTACCT
This sequence comes from Acanthosepion pharaonis, assembly GCA_903632075.3. Classification (NCBI taxonomy): domain Eukaryota; kingdom Metazoa; phylum Mollusca; class Cephalopoda; order Sepiida; family Sepiidae; genus Acanthosepion; species Acanthosepion pharaonis. The sequence continues at coordinate 1,198,388 of CAHIKZ030000813.1, read as the reverse complement.
TCAAATATTACCCCATATTAACTTAACTAAAATTTAAGTAAAAGAGATAACCTAAAAACAGTCAGGAGTTAAATTCATGAACAAAATTCAAACGGATAGAGATGTCAACTTAATAATCAATAATAACATATATTTAAAGAGATTAAAAAAAGATTACTAGAAGTAAACTTATATTTTAAAATAAAATTTTATTCTTTTAATCTACTTTCTATGAATATTTTTCTAATCGACTATTTCATAGAAAATACCCAAAATTAAAAAAAAAATTTAAATCACTAACAAACAAAAATTAAATTATTTGTAGAGACATTCAAATTTATATCAAACATTATAATTCTAATAAACACCCAAAATAACACTTTCAAAGTAAAACAAAATAACAGCGTCTGTTTCTAGCCTTTGTTACAAAGAAAATTAGTGACATCTTCTCTCTAACTTCACTCCCTCTTTTTCTCTCTATGGGTTTTTTCTTCTCTACCCCTTCGATATCAATATATAACTTCCGTTAAGTTAACCGTTTAAATGTGTCAATATCTGCTAACTCACTCATATCTTCTCTCTCACCACTCACTTCCTCACTTCGTTAATTTACATATGTTTAATACGGCCCGTCAAAAATGTGTAAATTTTCTTTTCAGTTTTTGTTTGGAAGTAAAGTCTGATGATCCGCAGTCCTTTTAAAAGGGCTGTGGTGAAATAATTATGACATGGAACCTTAAAAGTGGTCTGTTTTATTTAACTTATTTGCTCTGAATTTACATTGAGCTCTCTGGATTTTATCCTCCTTAGGTTTACCTATATTTTTCATAAACTATATATATAATATATATATATATATATATATATATATATATATATATATATATATATTTATATAAACACAAAAAA
>CAHIKZ030000813.1:1132500-1192500 GCA_903632075.3 Acanthosepion pharaonis | reverse complement strand
AGGTGATCAGGCTTATACATTTAAAGCACTGAACAGTTTTTTTTTTCATATTTTCACCCCAAGCAAGGCGGAAAAGCCACTGGTACACAGGATGTTTCAATGAGTGAAAGTGGGAGAAAAACTGAGTATAGGGAGTATTGAGGAAAGGACAGATGAACTGGACTCTAGAAGATGGAAGATGGCGATTGATGTTGCATTTAATTTTTTGAAGATTGTAGTTATCAGGGAAGCAAGTAAATAAAAGGGAGTTCCACAAGTGGGAAGTACGAGAAAAGAAAGTGCCGGAGTAGAAGTGATGGTTGTATTGAACTATTTCAAGAGTAAACGGGTTGGACCTTGATGCCAATCTAGTAGCACTATTAAATTCATGCACTTAGAGCACCAGGTTAAAAACAATACCTCGTCAGAACAGTTACCATGAAAATATTTGTAGAAAAGACAGAGAGAAGCCACGTCACATCGGTGAGAAAGTGACTGAAGATTCATGGAGTGAGGTCCAGAATATTTTTTCCAATTTTTGTGTGAGAAATATTAATGTCAAGAAGAAGGAAAGTGTGACACCTAATAAAAGAAGGCGTAATTGGAATAGCGAAAGTTGCCTTCCAAAAGCTAAGCAAAGTATCAAGAAACAGAAAAATTTCGTTAGAAACAAAGTATGTTGAACAGGTATGTAATATTGATCCTGCTCTACTGTAATATAAGCTGAACGATATCTTCGCAGGTGAAGAAGATACTTGAGACAACAGAGATATGATCCTAAGTTGCATTTAAATTTTTGAAGACCAAAGGTAGCAATGAAACAAGCCCGGAAGAGGCGATAAGAACGTCCGCTTGCGTCTAGCTATTTCAACAGTCAAAAGATGACAACTAGTTACCAATCTATTATTACATTTAAATTCACAAGGTCAATGTACCAAAGAAGAAAGCTCATTTAAATAATTACCATGAAAATATTTGTAGAAAAGACAGAAAGGAAGGCCCGTCACGGGGATGAGAAAGTGACTGAAATTAAAATCGATAACCTAACAAGAGCCCTTTTTGGATTTTATCGAGAATCTCGTGATATATGACAGGAACACCAGACCATATATGGAAGGAATAGCTAATGCTCAGATGAGTGGTAGATTTATAAAGGTTTAAGATGGCTGCATAAAAAAAGATGGTATCAGTTTAAAAGGAGGATATGGGTTACAGCTGCCATTTTTAGACCCCAATATTGCAATTATTTTGTTTAAATTTTGTATTTTCTTGACTTCAGATGAAAAACTGGCTATTGTCCGACATATTTCAGTGAAATCTTTCCGTTCCAAAATTGTAGTTTATAATCTAGAGATATGAAAAAAAAGAAAGGTGTCAGTTTAAATTGTCTGTTTCTCCAAGTCAACTGCTGAGTTACTGACGATAATTGCAGAAAGAATCTATCAATCTCTAGATAAGAATAGTGAAACAGAGGCTACAGCTTTGGATAACTCGAAAGCTTTCGACGGGGTTTGGCATACAGGTCTTCTCCACAAGATGTTATGGAATCTCCGGACAAATTTTTGAATTGATCCAGTCTGTGCTATCAAATCGTGAAATGAATGTAATCCTGAAAGGCCTCCCTTCCAGATATTTTCGTACCTAATGCAGGTGTCTAGTAAGGCTCAATCCTTGGCCCTAATTTTTTAATTTTCATTAATGACCTTTCCGATGGCATCAGCTCTAAATTTGGTGACTTTACTGATGACACAAATATTTACTCCTTTATCGGTAGCAAGTCTGATCTGTCCGATGAGGTCAAATTACTAGCTGATGATAAAAAAAGACGTTCACTCTGATGTTAACTGGGGCAAAGGAGACTTGTTAACTTTAATACCTCCAAAACTAAACTGATCGTTATTAATAATATCAGATACTCCTCTTTGCCGTCCATTAACATGGCTGATGCTAACCTCCAGGACAATGACTCGTTATACCTTCTCGAGCTAACGTTCTCAACTGACATGAAATGGAAATATTATATTGAATTGATTATTTTAAGACATTTTTATGTTTATACATTCTATTTATAGATACAAATATTTAAGTAAATGCTCTGTTTATAATAAACAGTATTAACAACATTTACCGGGCTGAATGTCCGAGAAATTGTCATAGAAAATATGCGCCCTACGAAATGTCTTAAAATAATTATCGGACTTTGTTCATTTCATAATGTGTGATGTCATTTGTTTACATTTGGATACGCATCGAGCAGATATAAATGTACGTGAGAAAATCATGGAGAATTGTAGTTTAAAAACAGTAAAATCGACCTTGCTAACCGAAACGCACCTCTGTGGCGAAATCGGTAAAAGCACGTCAGGTTATATGACGGTTCCGTATAGGATACAGGTTCGATTCCTGTCGGGGGACGCATATTTTCTATAACAATTTCTTGGACATTCAGGCCGGTAAATCTTGTTAATACTGTTTATTATGAACAGAATTTGCTTAAATATTTGTATCTATAAAAAAAGAATGTGTAATCATAAAAATGTCTTAAAATAATTGTCGGACTTTGTCCATTTCATAATTTCTTGCATTGATTGCTAGGTAAGAAATTGCTAAGAAATTTGGTTCACTGTGTCATGCTAGACAATTTCTCTCTCCAGAATATATCTTTCATATTGATGTCCACCATACATCCATGCTTAGAATATTGCTGATATATAGATTCCGGTGCCACAGCTATTTAAATCGATCTCCTTGATAAAATTCAAAGAAGAATCAGCAATATTGTTGACCCTGATCTGGCATCGCAGCTTTCGCCACTTTCCCGCCGGCGTAAGGTTGCCTTTCCTCTGCTTTTTTATAAAAAAAAACTTTTATGTTCGAATGTGATCTTCGCTGACTAGATTTTTTAAAATTTAAGCACATTACTAGACTGGCGACGAGGTCTCGTCAATTTACAGTTGAGTTGGTTTGATGAAAACGTAAGTTCTATGCTAACAGTTTCTTTCCTCGCACTTCTCACTCGTGGAACTCTTCTTCCGGTTCCATGATTTCCAACCAATTTTAATCAGCAAAAGTTAAATGGTATGCCAAACGCTATCTACTGTCCTCCTGATTACACTTTTGTTCTTGTCTCTTAGCAGTGTTTCTGGTGTTTGAACTTTTCCACACCCTATAACAGCTTGTGTCTTAGTGGCTTTACCGCCTTGCGTTGGGGTGAACTAGTTTAAAATATATACATTTATATATATATATATATATATATATATATATATATATATATATATATATATATATATATTATTAATATATATATATTATTAAATATATATATATATATATATATATTTAATAATATATATATATATATATATATATATATTTAATAATATATATATATATTTAATAATATATATATATATATATATTAAAGAATTAAATTATGGAGTATTACTTTCCACGAATGCTTCCTCTTACCAAAGTTTAAACTACGAAAAAAAAACACAAAAAAAACAGGTTTTCATACGTCCTGACATACTTGTTTAAAATCCGACTTGATTTCTAGAGATAAAGTTATCATGTCAAATATTTTCTCCCATCTGAGCGAATTTTGTTGACGACAGACACTTCCGTTTGAAGGATGCCTTTGATACATCACGTGTCATTCAAAAGATTTTTTCTCAAATATGTGCAAAGTAATAGCTTTCATTTTTTGGTTTGTGTAAGGAATTTTTGGTACGGATTATTAGTGATAGGGCGTGTACAGTGTCATGATCGTTATGTGTCTCATACTGAAATCGCAATTAACGCGATCTTTTTTTCGTTGTTTTTTTTTTAATTATTTTTAATCATCCCATGCAAGGCAGTAAAGCCACTAAGATTCAATGGGGTTACACGGTGGTGTGAAAGAATTAGGCACAGAAAGATGAGTGGGAAGAGGAAAGAGTAACCAGGAGAGTAGATAGCAATTGACATCGCATTTAAATTTTTGTAGGTTTGCTGGAAAACATAGTACTTGAAGGGAGTTCCACAAGGGAGAAGTACAAGAAAAGCAACTGTTAGCATAGAACTTATGGTTACATCTAGCCATTTCAACTGTAAAATGATGAGACCTTGTCACCAATCTAGTACTGCACTTAAATTCATAAAGGCTATGTAACATAGGGAAAAGAAGAATTAGCATGAAATTATTTAAAGGAAAGGCACAGAAAAGCTACATTATGGTGGTAGGAAAGTGATTGAATCCAAGATGCCAATAAGTGAATCTTATGTGAGAGAAGAAACTGTTAGCATAGAACTTACGGTTACATCTAGCCATTTCAACTGTAAAATGATGAGACCTTGTCACCAATCTAGTACTGCACTTAAATTCATAAAGTCTATGTACCATAGTGAAAAGAAGAATTAGCATGAAATTATTTAACAGAAAGGCACAGGAAAGCTACATTATGGTGGTAGGAAAGTGACTGAAGCCAAGATGCCAATAAGTGAATCTTATGTGAGAGAAGAAACTGTTAGCATAGAACTTACGGTTACATCTAGCCATTTCAACTGTAAAATGATGAGACCTTGTCACCAATCTAGTACTGCACTTAAATTCATAAAGTCTATGTACCATAGTGAAAAAGAATAATTAGCATGAAATTATTTAACAGAAAGGCACAGGAAAGCTACATTATGGTGGTAGGAAAGTGACTGAAGCCGAGATGCCAATAAGTGAATCTTATGTGAGAGAAGAAACTGTTAGCATAGAACTTACGGTTACATCTAGCCATTTCAACTGTAAAATGATGAGACCTTGTCACCAATCTAGTACTGCACTTTAAATTCATAAAGTCTATGTACCATAGTGAAAAGAAGAATTAGCATGAAATTATTTAACAGAAAGGCACAGGAAAGCTACATTATGGTGGGTAGGAAAGTGACTGAAGCCGAGATGCCAATAAGTGAATCTTATGTGAGAGAAGAAACTGTTAGCATAGAACTTACGGTTACATCTAGCCATTTCAACTGTAAAATGATGAGACCTTGTCACCAATCTAGTACTGCACTTAAATTCATAAAGTCTATGTACCATAGTGAAAAGAAGAATTAGCATGAAATTATTTAACAGAAAGGCACAGGAAAGCTACATTATGGTGGTAAGAAAGTGACTGAAGCCGAGATGCCAATAAGTGAATCTTATGGGAGAGAAGAAACTGTTAGCATAGAACTTACGGTTACATCTAGCCATTTCAACTGCAAAAGGATGAGACCTTGCCACCAATCTAGTACTGCACTTAAATTCATAAAGTCTATGTACCATAAAGAGCTCCTCTGAAGAATTACCATGAAAATATTTATAAAAAAGACACAAAGAGGTAAATTTACGGCGGTGGGAAAGTGACTGAACCCGAGACGCCAGATCAGGACTGATAATATTGCTGATCCTTTTTTGGTGATTTTATCAAGGAGCTCAAGGTAAATAGCAGTGGCACAGGACCATATGTGGAAGTAAAATTCTAAAGAAGAACGAATGGCAGACTTATATATATGTAAGACAGATTATGGAGAGAAAAATTGTCTCGCACGACACATTGAACCAATTTTCTTAGTGGCTGACCTAGCAATGGATTCAGTATATAAAGCCGTTAGTACAGCAAAAAAAACTTTTTGGAAAATGTCTTTTTCCATATGAAACCTGACTAGGGACTCTTTCATCAAGTTTGTCCGATGCGTAATGTTTCCATTACATATACTATGAATTTAACAACAAACACGTATGAACGTACCCGTAAAAAGACGCAATGTCAAAAAAGACGGATTTTCCATGACACCGCTTTTTTTAAGTACCTTCACTCTTCAGCAATGTTTATTGTTTTAAAAAGCAATGATTAGAATGGTAATAAAGCCTAAAGATATGATAAAAATGAATTTATACTTTTTTTGTTCTTGAGAATTTACAACAAAAATATTAAAAAAAAACTTTATGTGTTAGATTGTTTAATTACAAGAAAAATTATATTTGCCACATTCTAATCCAAATAATGTAATACAATATTTATAATTTATCAATTTATAAATAATGCTAAAAACATTTTTTTTATTCATAAATTTATAAACATTTACTAAATTATTAAAATATTTGAATCAATTATAAGGAAATCTTTATTATTTATTATTTTATAAAGTTTGAATCGATTAACAATTATCCGATATTTTATAAACTATTCCAATAAATAATATAATAATTAAATAGTGTTTATTGCTTTTGTTGACAATTTTCAAGAACAAAGAAAATGTATGAATTCATTTTTATGTGTTTAGGTTTTATTCCAATTCTAATCATCGCTTTTTAAAACAATAAACATTGCCGAAGTATTTAAAATAAAAGCGGTGTAATGGTAAAAGCCGTCCGTTTCAGACACCGTCTGATTGCGGGCACACTTATCCATGTTTGCCTAAAATGTATCAGAGGGTAACGCTCTATTTGTTGAGACATGTAAAAGCCCCAAAGATGTTTGAAGCGCGCAGTGATAAGTGGTAAGTGATTTGAAAACAAATCCAGCCATAGAAAAAAAAGAAACAAGAAGCAAACATGAATAAACATGCCCGTAATAAGACGTTGTTTCAAAAGCACTTTCCCCCCCCCCATGACACTGCATTTTAATTATCTTCACTCTTCGGCAATGTTCATTATTTTAAAAAAAAAACAAAAAAAAACGATGATTAGAATTGTAATAAAACCTAAACATATGAAAGAGAATTCATACATTTTCTGTGTTCTTGAGAATTGACAACAAAAATATTAAACACTATTTAATTATTAGATTGCATACAATAAAAAATGAAGATGAAAGTAAGTGCTAGTCAAAATCAGTAATTTTCACTCGAATGAATAATGCTCTTATCATCGGAAAAAGCTTTAATAAATTTATAATATCAGCTTATCTCCAAGGATAAATCAATTGATGATGGCAGTAATTTAAGGGTTTAGTAGCAAATGGAATTAATTACATCACCAACCCCTTTTGGAATTCCGTATCTTGTCTTCATTTTGTTCTCAACATAATTCTGAGATAGATAGATAGATAGATATATAGATAGATAGATAGATAGACAGATAGATAGATATGTGGGAGCAGACTAATAGATAGATAGATAGATAGATAGATAGATAGATAGATAGATAGATAGATAGATAGATAGATATGAACAGACTGAGATAGATAGATAGATAGATAGATAGATAGATAGATAGATAGATAGATAGATAGATAGATATGTGAAATAGCTCGAAAAGATAGATAGATAGATAGATATGTGAAATAGCTCGAAAAGATAGATAGATAGATGAATAGATAGATAGATAGATAGATAGATAGATATGTGAAATAGCTAGAAAAGATAGATAGATAGATAGATAGATAGATAGATAGATAGATAGATAGATAGATATGTGAAATAGCTAGAAAAGATAGATAGATAACATGGGACAGTACAGTTTTCCACTTGACCTAGTTTATTGTCCAGGAAAAATGTCATTTCGGCGAGGTATCCCGATAAAGATTTTCCGACAATACAATCTTCGTGGTCGGCCATTTGGTCTACAGACATTTGGCCCACGGTCATTTGGCCGAGAGAAATTTAGTCTATATACCTTTGGCCGAAAGTAAAAATTAGTACCAAGCAATACTTTAAGTATTTTAATTAGCAGTATTATCAGGTAGAATAGGACTAATAATTACTACTGAATTTCAATTGATTAAATTAGTAAATCTAAATTTAAAGTTAAAAGTTTTCTTATTTCAATATTTGTTCATTGAAATTAGCATTTTTAAAAGTATTTGTGCGTATCTGGGTAAAAATCAGCACGTAATTTAAATTCGTATTTAATAGTAAGATAAAAGCTAGTTCATCCCTTTAAGATAATGATCATTAAAAGCGAAATTGAAAGATCTTTCATATTGTAAAAGTTTACGATTTTTGCTGTAGTAAAATGTGGTCTTTCTCAAAATACTTATCATCTTACAGTAATATTTGAAGTAAAATATAATATATAGAGACTAGATTTAAAAGAAAAACTTGTAAAAAACGAAAACTTATTAATACAGTAAATAAATATAAATATATCTAGCAGATTACGATAAAGAGTGTGACATACATGTAAGTACGTCACTACATTTTCAGCTAAATGTCCATTCGGTGAAATGTTTGTCGGTTAAATATCCAAGTACAGGGATAGATAACGGCTTTCCAGCGAAGTTACCCATTTGCTAATATACAATGTTCTATTTTGGTCCTTAAATCATCAGCCTTAATCACGTTGTCGATGTAAGTGTCCAGAAAAAGAAAACAAATCAGTGTTTATTTTTGTTCAATACATTCGTCAAGATAGCGAAGTTGAAACTCGATTTTCTTCCTTTTTGTCGCAGCCATTTCTTATTTCCATTTTATTAACTCTATTATTTTCTCTTTTTCTCTTTCTTTATATTTTACTGTAAAAGCAAAACCGTTTGGCTAAGATTTTTTTTTTATTTTATTTGAAACCAAAATCTAGGATTTCCTCAAATCAGCGCATGGCCAGTATATATTATCAGCCAGGCTTGCGTCCTGGAGAGGTTACCCGACTCTCACCACCAAAGGACTGAATTTTGACCAAACAGGACTCAACCGTCCTGATCACGAAATAAATGGATACCTACGACTAATATGCTATAATGTGTTTTTTATCTTTGAATTTTTTTTTGTTATTCTAAGTGCCGTGTTCCTTCAGGTGGTTTACGACCATGGGTCTCCCCAATTTCCTTTTCTTTGTAACTCTTGATTTTTTGTCTTTTTGCCCTATCTACCAAAATTTTCTCTGCTATCCATTCGTTTAAGCTAACTAGAGAGTTTGAGCGTACCTTTCCTTTGTCACTCTTGCCTTCAATCGTTCCTGTAAGTATCAAATTTTCCGAGCCTATTTCCTTATCATGAGACCTAGAAATTTCAATTGTATCTTCCAGATGTTAAACATAAGTGTCCTTTATGTTGCCATTTTCTATAAAATTTAGTTTTTGCTCATATGTCCCGTCTATGTTGTTCTCAGCATCTTTCTGTAGAGCCACATTACTGTTCCTTAAAGTCTCTTCTTCATCTGCGAGGAGATTGTCCGGCATTCAATATCATAGAGGAGGACTGATATTATATAACAGTTGAGTGTTTTTTTTCTTTCTCTCTTTCTAAAGACATTTTCTTTGAAATCAATGCGTACACTTTGTTTTATCTATTTATTTGAAATCTTGCCTTTTGAAAAATAAGATTCCAAACGTCCATTGTTGGTCATTTGTTTCCCGTACATAAATCGATATCACTGTAAGTGAAGGGAAAAAATAAACGATAACTGGAGTATTAAAATAAAAATAGTAACAAACAGAAAAGTTCCCTAAGAAGTGCATCTGGTTCTGGTGAAAATTCTATGGAATCGGGACGCCAAAATGAAAATTGGCCACAAAACAACAAAAACAATGAAAATATTTGTTAAAAAATCTCTATCTATAAAAGGCAGGATGTGTATGTGTGTGTGTGTGTGTGTGTGTGTGTGTGTGTGTAACGAATGCACGGCCGCAATTTTGGTCGGATTTGCACCAAAATCTACAAGCACATGCTCCAAGTTAGTGGGAAGGCCAAGACCGACATCGATAGTGGAAATAATCGATTTTTCATGCTTCTACGGCAGTTTTCATGTAGTTTGCAGCCATTTTGTACTGGCCAGAGTGAAAGCCTATAGCTGACTGCCACAAATAGGCAGAAAGATTCTATTGGCCAGCGTGAGAGCCAACAGCTGACTGACACGAATGTTAACTAGCATGCAAGCATGCAAAAAAAATCGATAGCTGCATTCGTCACAAGTAGGAAACATTTAAATCTGCATGGCACTTTACTCCAATTGGCTCATTCGCTTGCTTAAACTCAACGTTGCTTCTGATTCCGCAGAACTGGGTTGGGTGTGATAAAAGTATTTGTTGTTAACATTCTTTTTTCATTCAGTTTTTCCAGTTACGAGTCCTTTATTAAAGCTGATCGTTTTGTGTTCATTTTGTTTAATTCTTTTTTCGTAACAGATTTAATGTTTAGTATAGAGCTTAGAAAAAATTCGCAGTGCGAGATAGGCAAGAAGTAAGGCAAGTAGCAACATCAGCACGGCAAAGGGAACTCCTTTAAAGGCAAGTCAGGGCAAAAATATTTTAAGTCAAGTGATAGCGATTGCTGTATGAGTCGTACGATTTTTGAATCAAGCACGGGAAACGCCGGGCCATTCTGCTAGTAAGAAATAAAATAGAACAAAAGAAAAAATAACATATTTTGAAAATGTCTCAAAGGACAGAAAAGGATAAAAAAAAATAAATAGAAAGGAAAATGCTCAGAAAAAAAATAAAACAAAGATTCGTGTTGGGAAAATATTCGAATTTACTAAGGGCGGCAAATACAGGAAGTTGTGGAGAGCCATGACCACCAACGTCCTGAAAAGACACGGCACATAGAAGAAGCAAAGAAACAAGTGTCAAATGAGTGTTTCTTTCTTGTCTTAATGTTGTTAGACGAGCTGTTTTACTATTATATAAATTTCTCCAGGGGTACTACGACGTGGTGCAATTGTTAGCAAGCTTGTCTCGCTCGACCAATTACAACTGAATGAGCTCGATCCGCACTGACTGCTCCAAACTCTCGGCCTTGTGCCGTATCTAAGCTACGCTTAGTAAATCGCTATATAAGTTTCACCCAACCGAGCCACCATCCTTTCTTCTTTCTTCCCCCACCCAGCCAACCAATCCATTTTTTCTTTGATCTTTTTTTTCTTTTCTGCTATTTCTATTCTGTTCGTTATTTTTTTATTTCAGTTTTTCGTTTACTTGTTTCTTTCCTTCTTTCGTTTCTTTATTTTTGTTTAATTTCTTTCACGTCTTTGTTTTTCACTTTTTCTTGTTTCTTTCTTTCCTTATTTTTCTTCTTTCTTGTTTTCTTTTATTTCTCTTTCATTTCTGTTTGATTTCTTTTCCTCTTTCAATTAAATGTCACTTCTTCCTCTCTTTCGTTTCTATTGTCATTTCATTCTCTCTTTTATGCCTTCATTTTTCTTTCTTTCTTTTCACAGTTCATTCCTCTCTCTCTCTCTCTCTCTCCCTCCCTCCCTCCCTCCCATCATTCTTTCTTCTTTTCACCTGTTTTCATTACCTCATCACTTTTCACTTTACTGTGTTTATTCATTTTTGTTTTTTATCCCAGCCTTTCTCTCATTTCACGTCATTTCTTTTTTACCATCTTTCCTTTCCTTTGGTATTTTTATCTCTTTGCTTCAGTTTAAAAACATCTACACATGACTCTCGCACATTTGATATCATATATATATATATATATATATATATATGTGTGTGTGTGTGTGTGTGTGTGTGTGTGTGTGTGTGTGTGTGTGTGTGTGTGTGTTATGAATGTATGTATATTCTACCACTAATTTCGGATTCTCCAAAAGACGTCCTAATTAAATATCTACCAATTTCGAAACTTTGGTCTATTCGTTCAAAGTAAAAATATTTACAACCAATTCAATTGTCTGCGATGTTACTTATAAAAGACAATTCCTAGCATCCACAACCGATTTTTTTCTGACTTTTGATTTAATTTTCCGTTTGCCTGGTCATTTTGAATTGCTAACGCAATGAAGATGCTGTCGAAATTAAGTTACCTTCAGGATGTTGCTGATCATGGCTCTCCCCAACTTCCTGTACTTTGTAGCTCTTAATATATTTTGTCATTATATGATCTCTCCTAAACCTTGCCCGGCCACTTATTTATTCAAGCTAGTTAGGTAGTTTATACTGTATTTTCCTCTGCCTCTCTTGCCTTCAATCTACCCTGTGAGTATCAGATTTTTCAAGCCTTCTTTCCTCCTAAATTTAAATTATCTCTTCCTGGCGTTATGTATCAGTGCCCTTTTTGTTTTGAGTTTCTCAAAAAACTTGTAATTGCTCACATGTTTGGTCCATGTTATTCTCAGTATCCGTCTGGTGTTTCAAGTCTCCTCTTCATTTGTGAGGATATTTTATATCCCTTACCATATGGGTGCCCTGATATTGCATAGCAGTTCAGTACTGTTTCCTTTATTTCTAACAAAGTTTTTTTTTCTATTTCTTAATACTTTGCTTAGTTTTTGTAAGGCATATTTGGCTCTCCCAACGTGTTTTCGCGTTTAGGCGTCGCATTTTCAGTCTTCTGTTAAAAAAAACAAACTTCCCAGATATTGAAAATGTACTTATTTGATTTTGGTCTCTCTAATTTCTAATTTGCACGTTGGGTTGTTCGTTTTGCTAACGACCATGCATTTGCAGTTGGTGCTTAGACTTTTCTTCTCGCCTTCCTCCACTGTATTCTATAAGTGTTCTTGTAGCCTCCTTTCTGTGTCTACTATCACCACTGTGTCACTTGCATATTTTATGTTGTTAAGATTTTGGCCATCAATAATGATTCCTGGCAGGACTTCTAATTCTCTTAGAATCGCTTCACTGTATAGGCTAAAGAAGTCCAGTGAGAAGACAAGCCCTTACAAAATGCAATAAAATGGAATTACTTTTCTGTCGAACTATACAGAGACGTCATTTGAACATTGTATATTTGGGCAGAAATCTTATTTTCATACATGTTTTATTGCATGACATACGAGAAAAATTGTATGTTTTTATTTAGTTTTTTGCATGGTCATGCACATTTTATTTTATGAGTTTTTTTTTCTTATTTTTATTTTATGATTATGTAGAAACTGTCCATAGTAATTATTAAAACAAACTTGGCTTAAGCTAAACTTAAATGCAAACTTCAGACCACCTATTTATAAATATATTATTATTCATATTTATAAATATCTTTGTTCAGTCCAACAATATGGTATGGTATGGTATGGTATGGTATGGTATGGTATGGTATGGTATGGTATGGTATGGTATGGTATGGTATGGTTTGGTTTATGGCATATCAACCTCAATGGGTTATTTAATGCCGACAAGATTTTTATTGCTGCTAATATATTTTTTCCAAAGATGTATTACTGGTAATATTTTTTTAAATGTATTGCAGGGAATATTTTTTTTTTGAAAAATGCATCGCTGGTAATTTTTTTTTAAATGTATTACTGAGAATATTTTTTTTCAAAAATGCATTGCTGCTAAATTTTTTTTTTTTAAATGTATTGCTGGAATTTTTTTTTTTCAAAAATGTATTGCTGCTAATTTTTTTTTTTAAATGTATTGCTGGTAATATTTTTTTTCAAAAATGTATTGCTGCTAATTTTTTTTTTTTTTTTAAATGTATTGCTGGTAATATTTTTTTTTCAAAAATGTATTGCTGGTAATATTTTTTCTGAAATGTATTGCTGGTAATATTTTTTATGTTATGGGGTTAACTATTTTCCTCTGACTGGGACCCTAACAGATGCTACCACACCGGGTCAGTGTAGACATGGCAACACCAGCAATTAAGAGGTGGTTCAACGCTCCTCACAACATTCTGATCAAAGGTCTTGCTGTTGGATGTAGTTTATCTTCTGACCCAGGACGCGGGTATAAGTTTATCGTCATACCCAGGATCGCCAACAGTATGATTCTCATAATATACAAAAGAGGACAAATACATATATTGGTCATACAATAGTATGTTTAAACAGAAAACTTACTACCCACATGAATGGTGTTAGTTCAATAAAGAAATACTTAAAAACTCATGCACAACTCCAAGACTCTATAAGGAAAATCCTTTTAGACAACACTGCCATTCTAAAAACATAAAATTGTAAAAGACATTCATATAAAGATAAAGGACGCGAATATTATAAAGCTGATTAAATCCGTGGCCGGACATTTAGCCAACAGTGTGACATACATGTAAATACGTCACTACATTTTTGGTTAAATGTCGGTCGCCAAATATCCGAGTACAGTTTACACCAAGGTTATACATTACTAGCTTTGAAACGAGTCGGTATGTACTAATGGTATTTTGAAGTCACCCCAAACATGGAATTATCACTACTATACAACTACTACATTCTGTTACTGTTAGGCCACTTAAGAGAAATCTTGTTTGTGACTACCAAATATCGGTCTGTGCATGCTTCTGTCACCACTATTAGCGACGCCAGGCGATAGAATACCTTGCAAGGCTTCAGATAATGTCGATAATGTTTATCATTATTAAATAACTCTAAAATAAAATAAAATAATAAGTTTTCGCTAGGTATAACATTTTTAAAATGGATGTTATTTGAGATTAAGTGCACACACAAAACGCCTTTTTAATAAGTAAAATTTAAATAAATTAAGCAACTGGTAAAAGGAATGTGAGTTTTGATTGATCTTGTCAAATCACACTTGTTCACCGGACGATACGAAATTTTACTATAAAATGGTTGGCCGCTTTTAAATTGAGCAGAAGTAATCTTTCCTGCGTTTTCGTTCCCATGTCCCAAATGACACTACACTGGAAACAATCATTTCTTTTTTAATATATAGGATATCCCAAAAGTCAGCCAGGTATTTTTTTAAATTATAACATGCCATATGTTTATTTATTTTTTTCCATTTTTTTTTTCAGAGCTTAGGTTAAGTTAGAAAAATTATCCCTGAAAAAAATTCACAATTGAAAAAAGAACCAAAATCTTGAAACTTATTTCGGATTTAATCAAACTATCGATAACCAGATAATTTCACAAAAATTCTGAAATTTTATGGCCACGGATTCGTTGGGCAGACGTTAAGGAGTGTTTCTGTGTATCAATAAACTGCAGACAATTTAGTAACTCAATGACAACATCTGTACAGAATTTCAACACCTGCAGACTGAGTTATTAAACAATGATGTGGAGAAAGTTATACAAAGAACGCGTCTGTTGTTTATTTTTGTTTAGCGGCATATCAACATCTATTAGTTATTTAATCTAAATATTTTGCACACAATTTTATTTATTTTTTGGAGATAATAATGGTTTAGTGATACAAGTTTTACTAATTAACCCATAGCTGGGGGAGAAGTTGTAGATTCATGCCTTTCTCAAGGGATTTGCACATAAGTAAACGAATCTAATTGAAATTGAAACCAGACTCTTTGATTGACCGTTTCCAGCCATTATTTATTACACCACCAGTACGTCCAAGCTTTCAGCACCTGGTATTCAAAGTGGTCACCCGTCTAGGTTCTGACCATTCTCGACGTTGCTTAACTTCTGCAATCGTACGGGAACCGGTGTTACTTTAAATCCCGATGTGACTTCTGGGACACTCTGTACAATCTGAACATTTTTTGTCGAAATCGTTCAAAGAAATCGATGAAGGTATCTTCTTTTATGTGACACGTCTCTTAATTGTTCTGGTGGGCTTTTTTCTATGGTGCCTAGACTTTGTGGATTTCAATGCAATACTAGATTGGCGGCTAGGTCTCAACAATGTACAGTCGGCTTGATGTAACCGTATATTCTATGCTAAGAGATTCTTCTATTGCACTTCTCGCTTTTGTATAATCATTCATCCACGAAGTGAATATTGCTGTCACATCTGGTCTGGTGCTCTTGCTATATATTTATTCTTGAAAAAATATTACAAAAAGTATTTGCAATGTTATTGATCATGACCTGGCATCTCGCCTTCATTCATTTTCGCACCGTCGTAATATAGATTCCCTTTGTCTTTTCTATAAATACATTCATGGAATTTGTTCTGAACTTTCCTCTTTGGTGTTTAGACTTTATGAATTTAAGCGCAATATTGGTTTGGCAGCATTTTACAGAAGAAATGGCTAGATCTAACCGTAAGTTCTATGCTAACAGTTTCTTCTCTCACATAAGATTCACTTATTGGCGTCTTGGCTTCAGTCACTTTCCTACCACCATAATGTAGCTTTCCTTTGCCTTTCCTTTAAATAATTTCATACTAATTCTTCTTTTCACTATGGTACATAGACTTTATGAAATTAAGTGCAGTACTAGATTGGTGGCAAGGTCTCATCATTTTACAGTTGAAATGGCTAGATGTAACCGTAAGTTCTATGCTACTAGTTTCTTCTATCGCATTTCTCGTTTGTGGAACTCTCTTCCGGCTTCTTGCTTCCTAGTCAACTTTGATTTTCAAAAATTTAAATGTAATGTCAATCGTTAACTTCTGTCTTATTACGTATTGTTCTTTCATTTTTTATCTTCCTTTAATATTGTTTTCTTTTTCATATTCAATTAACACTCTGTAACTCCTTGCGTCTTAGTGGCTTTATTGCCTTGCTTGGCGTGAAATGATTAACAAAAAGGCTCTATTAGGAGAAAACAAGAATAAAAAAGACTTTTGAAGCAAACAGAAACCGAATCCTCGACAAGGGATAAACATCTACTCCGGTTTAAAAGACCGAATATATAAAAATACGTTTGTGTCTGTGTGTGTCTCTGTGTTTTTCCACAACTTTATATACTTTGCATATCTGTGAAATATTTGTCTTCTTATTTTCAATAAGAGTCTAGGTTCAGTTATCTATAAACATAAACAGGGTTAGTCACCGTTTATCTCTGCAGACCTGCTCTAAAAATAATGGTTCCCAGTGGACAAAGGGATTCCTCCCACAACTACAATTCTATCATTTAATTTTCATAACGAGTAAATAAAAAATAGATATGAAAAAGAAAGGTACGATGAATTAAAAAAAATGTATTTCTTAGTAATTACAGTGTAAATGTCAATCAGTCAGTTATATGCCAACCATGATACACGCTTGGGCGATCATGTATCTTTTGATACATGACTGAACGAAGCAGATTTTTTCCCTGCATTAGACTACTTTCTGCGGTAGACCAGTTGCCATCCAACGCAATCTATTCTGCTAGTTACCCATAGGTGGAGGGAGAAGAAGATTCATACCTTTCCCAGGGGTATTAGGACGTAAGTGAAATGAAGTGGGTTTGACTAGAATTCGAACTCGGCTCTCCGATTCCTTAATCCGAGCCGCTATCCTTTACTCCACCATACTCTACATGTTACTCGTAGCATATACTAAAAGTAAATATAGAATGTTATAATTTAATTTTTTTAATTTATTTTTCTTAATTTTAAGTAATTAGTTGATAATTTTAAATAGTTTCCTAACCACAATTTACACATTAACAGATCGTTCAAATAGAGTATTACATGCAGTTCACTATATTAAGAGAAATCGTTGGTGTTCACTAGATGATTGTTCAAATCTGCCAATAATTGCTTCTGCATCCGATTCATCTAACAATTCATTTTCAATGGATAGCACCATATAAGATTCCAAATTCTCCTCAGACAGCGAAATTCCTTAACCTTGATCTTTTGTTTTGAAAATGTTTTCTCCCATTAGACTTGAGTAACTGATAGTATGCAGCTGACTTTCTTATTCCAGTTTCTCTCGTCTGGTATGTGGTTTTCTTCTTTTTATTTGGGCTGACACATCCGTGTTTCCCGTTTGATTTTGGTGGAACGTGTTGTCATTGGTTAATTTTTTTATGACGTTCACTGACCCACATAAACTAAGTCCGGGTTCATGTCCGTTACCGAGGATAGGAAGAATAGAAAGAAGGAAAAGAAAGGAAGTATATAGAAGAGATGGAGAGAGATTGTTCTTTGTCACTCAATTAGTAAAGAGCAAAGTGTATATTTTCGTATGGTGTTATTATTACCTAATCCTACTACACATTCACTTCTTTTTTGTTTGCTATCAACACTACTACCAAATATAAATACAAAATGTTGTAATGTAATTTTTAGTTATTTATTTATTTTTAATTTTAAGTAATTATTTGGTAATTTTAAATAGTTTACAGCACAATTTACACATTAACAGATCGTTTAAATAGAGCATTATATGCAGTTCACTATATTAAGACTAAAAACAATTGTTGGTGTTGACTAGATTGTACAAATCTGTCAATAATTGCTTCTGCATCCAATTCATCTAACAATTCATTTTTAATGAATGAAAAATACGTTTCTAATTTAGAGATTGAAAGCAAAGATTTTTATTAATACGTAATTTCAGTTTTTCTCAAATAACTCGGAATTTGAAATCAGGGAGCCGAGTTCCAGTTCCGGTCAGGTTCGTTATATTTAGTAAGAGATACAAAAGACAGGAAATTGTAGAGAGCCATGGTCGTCTACATCCTGAGGGGGAGACGGCATATAGGAAACAATTGACATTGTGTCAATTGTTAGCAGAACAGGAATTACGAGATATATCAAAAAGACAACATTTAAGAACAGGAAATTGTGGAGAGCCATGATCGCCAACGTCCTGAAAGGACTCTGCACAAAGAAGAAGAAGAAGAAGAAGAAGAGGAGGAGGAGGAAGAAGAAAAAGAATTATAGATCTGTTTAATCTTCCGCGTGAAGTTCTTTGTTCCTAGAACATCATTCCCCCAGGACGTGAAAGCTAAGAAAAGTATTAAGAAATAGAAAATATCGTTAGAAACTAAGCAAAGAATAGTGTACACACACGCAAACCAACAAACACACACACATTCATATATACGTCGTATATACAAGGTCTATATGATCTTTTAGAGAACAACTCGTATATATATATATGTGTGTGTGGGAGTGCAAAAATTCAGATATGAATAAAATATATCTGTAAAAAGACAATATGAATAACAATCAAAGGAAATATTTTCTTTACCAACACGTTTCGTCCTACGATGGACTTTATCAAGGTAAATAAAAAAATGTCACACTTATTATTGGAGCTAAAGAATGCCACACTTATTAAAACTTCAGGGTGCCGCTATTAAGTTTTGCGAAAACTATTGTTTTCAAATATCTTCTATCCTAATACATATACAATATACATACATACATACATATATATATATATATATATATATATATATATATATATTAAGTAATTCAGTAAGTGCTATATTTATGGGATAAAGTAGTCAATATCAGAAATAGAGCGTGTGTAAATATAAAAGTGAACATTGAAGTCAACACTTAGAAGTGACAGGCTGTTTGATGCTAGACACAGTCGTCGGGCGCCTGACGATTGCGTCTATCATGAAACACTGTCGGCTCTAAGTGTTGACTTCAATGTTCACTTTTATATATATATATATATATATATATATATATATATATATATATATTTAAAATATGATTTTTTTCGCTACACAGTTCTAACCATGTTTAAAAAATGGAAGCTAAAAAGCTACGAATTTAATTTTGTAATTAAATTAAAGACATTAGTTCCATTTCATCCTCAAGCGCTTTGAGGATGAAATGCAACGAATTACAAAATTAAATTCGTAGCTTTTAGCTTCCATTTTTGAAACATGGTTAGAACTGTGTAGCGAAAAATAACATATTTTAAATAAATCAATTTATAATATTAATGCTCTGTAAATTTACATTGAGCATTATTTTGTAAAAATAAAAATATCTATAAGAACACTGGATTATATATCTTACTGTTCTTTCTTTTTACTTATATATATATATATATATATATATATATATATATATATATATATATATATATATATGTATGTATTATCTATTATCAATCTCTCTATATGGCGGTTAATGCTGGAAAATTTCGACACAGATGATGAAGAGACTTGAAGCAATGCATTTCTATAGAAAATGCTGAGAATTATTTTAGAGGAAATGGAAACAAAAGGGACACTTATGCATAAAACCAGGAAAAGACAGTCGAAATTTCTAGGCCATATAATGGAAAAAGACGACTTGGAAAAATTGATCCTCACGGAACAGATCGAAAGAATGTGGGACAGAGGAAAACATCGCCTAACCTACCTAGAGGGCTTGAATAAATGAATGTCGGAACCATGTTTAGGAGAGATACCAAAAAGACGACGAAAGACAAAATAATTGTGGAGTGCCATGATATCCAACGTCCTTAAGAAACAGAGCAAATAGGATCAGGTGAAAGTTTTGAGAGAAGATATTTTTCAAATCTGGTATTTTGTAATTGTATATCCCATTATGTATTCGTTTGGTTGTGGGAAAAAACGTAAGTAAAACTAAATTAAAATGAAGACCAAAAGTAATTTACCAAATATTTAATAGCCACACATGTCGTTTTGTCTAGGCGGCTAATGGAATGTCGCTAAAAGCATTTTCTCTTATTTTCGTGCGTGTTAATATATTTATAGCCAAGACTATTTTTCTAATGGGTACCTCTGAAAGGATTCATTTCTATAACACCGGCTGATCCTGTCTTTTGAAAAATAAAATATACGAAACAGATTTAAATGTCAGGGATTAGAGCCTTAAAATAACTCATTAGAGATTTTTTTAAGGAAGTTTTCAAATTGAAAGCAACAGACGATGTTTTTTTAGTTCGCTGATACGAAACTGATAAAAGCGGGATCATGTCAAGTGAGATCGTCTTAACAGCCGTTCAGTGCGACTGGATATAAACAAACAAATATAAACATGGCCGTTGCATTGGATAATATTGACAGATAGCGAGATAAAAAAAAAATGTTTTTTGTTTGTTTGTTTTTTCCCAATTCAAAACCTGCCATGAGTTTACTTCCCTAATAAATTACGACGACACCTAATTTTAATCATTATGCAACGATTTTAGTTATATTATTCTTATAAAATTTTTGTGTTTTTTCTTCTCTGTTGAATTGTCTAATGGCGTTTCGATCGTTGCATTGTCTGCATTTCTTACATTGAAAATTCGATTCGATATTAACTCCCGGAATGTCTACATTACATATACAGAGAGTTTTCGCTTCAATTACTATATATGGTAAAACACACACACACACAACACACACACACACACACACACACACACATATATATATATATATATATATATATATATATATATATATATATATATCATTTATTCTCCTGCCGTTGATGTTGACCCGCGCCTACATAATATGATTTAATTCTAGTGGTAAAGGTTTTGTACAAAACCAACCTGGCGCCACAAGGTCCCCAAACGACCCTCCGAATCTTTTGAATTCAGTGTAGACCAGTTGACATCCAAGGCTATAGAACCCAGTCTGCCCTGCTATTTACCCATAGATGGGTTGAGAAGTAGAGGATTCATATGTGGACATTGTCTATTTTAGACCAGCACTGACATATGCCAGACTTCTTCATCCCTAGACTGACTGTCTCAGAATGGTGTTTTTGAATTTAGTGTAGATAGCAATCGGTGATTATATATATATTTATATATATATATATATATATATATATATATATATATATATGTGTGTGTGTGTGTGTGTGTGTGTGTGTGTGTGCATTTAGGCAGCAAATTCTCTTTTAGGCATGTCTGATGAAATAAATTACAGACATTATGGCTACTACTTTTTAGCATAATCTGTTCATATTCACGGATATTTTACCGTGTATTACAATCAAATGATGCAAGAAATGCACTGTAACAATGAAAATCACTTTTTATTTCCAAGGTACTTACAATCTCTTTCTGAGATCATCATCAGGGCTTCAACTGATAAAATAAGTATATATGCAATATATATATATATATATATATATATATATATATGTGTGTGTGTGTGTGTGTGTGTGTGTGTGTGTGTGTGTGTTGTAATTTGGCAGGAATCCTTCTTTCATGTACATTTCATTGAAAACGACAGACAAAGTGCTTTTATTTAGTTTTTTTATACAATTTCTCATGCGATCTAATATATATTTTCTTCTTTTCGGATGATAAATTATATAAAAAAGTCCGAGTGTTCTTTTTTATCCGAGCGCTTTCGGCTATACATTTAGCCATTTTCAAGGATTATATTTTAACTGTTATATATATATATATATATATATATATATATATATATATATATATATTATATATATATATATATATAATATTTTCTATGATACGACATATACCGCAAACACAATCCCATTACAAATAAAATTAAATAGGTCAATACTCTATTACCATATATTTAAATATTGTGTCATTTTCCTTTCCCGGCAGCCAAAAAGGAAAGTTCAGTTTTATGACAAATAAGCACAGCTATATATGTCTTGAAAATAAGAACAAGTGTAAAAGTGTATAAAAGATTTAACCACAGCACCTTGCATATATATATATATATATATATATATATATATATATATATATATATATAATATTTATATATATATACTTTTTTCCTTTCCTCATTCGATCCCCACTCATACATAAACTCTTGCTAAACTTTATTTTTTTATTCCCGGAGTTATTTTTTCTGTTTTCTTTTTGAATTTGTAGGTTTGATGAATTGGATCGTGATTACATTTCCAATGTAATAAATTATGACCATGGAATATTAGTGTTTGAGCCTTTTTATTATATTCTTTTTTATTATATATATATATATATATATATATATATATATATATATATATATATATATATATATGTGTGTGTGTGTGTGTGTGTGTGTGTGTGTGTGTGTGTATTACTAATATTATATATATATATATATATATATATATATATATATATATATATATATATGCATATTTCACTGACTACGACAGGCAAGGTGCTTTTATTTAGTTTTTTATACAATTTCTCATTCGATTTAATATTTTTTTTCTTTTCCGATGTATATATCGAATTCCCGTCGACTAGGAGAAGGACAACACTAAATTCAAAACCTGCGGAGGGTCGTTTGCGGACATTGTTGGTACGTAGTGCACCAGGTCTCTGTATTCGGCCCTTCAAAAAGTGTGGATGGTCCTGCACGAAACCTTCACCACTATAATCAAATCTCATGTGCTGTTGTCGGGCTGTCGGTTTCCTAGGAACTGATCTGCTTGACCCTCATACGTCGAATTCGACGGGAGAGTCGAGGAGTATACCTCGTATATATATATATATATATATATATATATATATATATATATATATATACGAGGTCTGTCTGGACAGTAAAAGGACCGGTGTGGCAAACATTTATTTCAATTCCAAACAACAAATTACATGGTTTCCCCTTCAACGTAATCCCTCTCGAGTCTAATGCATTTTTCTATCCCTTTCTGGCAAGCTTCTATGCGCTGCTGGAAGGGTTCTTCTTGGATTCTCTTCAGCTCCATCCTTACGACCCTCGTGATGGCCTCCACGCCTTCAAAACGGCTTCTCTTGATAAATACCTGGAGCCTGGGGAAAAGGAAAAACTCACAAGGAGCAAGAACAGATGAATAGGGAGATTATTCCAGTACGGCGACGTCCTTCTCATCCAGGAACTGTGGGATGCTCAGGGCTTTGTGAGCAAATGCATTGTCGTGGTGATGCAGCCACGATCTACTTTCGCATGTGAAAAAAGTGAAATGTGAGCACTTAGGGCAACATATAGCAGCAAAAACCTGTTCCTGGCTTACAACTTGTTCCAGGCTGAAATCTTCAGGCTATGTGTGTTGGCTCGACTATGTATATATGCTGGCCAATGGTGCATTATGGGTATCAAGGTCTATAGTATTATCCTAACGAGGCGATTGAATCGAAATACTTGTGGATCGGAATTATAGTGTTCTTTATTAAAGTTCTTCTCATTATTTATTATGAATTAATTAAAATGGGAATTACTTACAGAATACAATAATATATACTAGGAACCTGCGACAGTTTGTGTGTTTGGGATTACCCTAAAATGATTATTAACAATTCTTGTTTTCTAATTTGAAGAAACGCAAAAACAGTCTCATTGCGGACGTATCTCAATGGGAATCTACCAGGAAGATGGATCGGGCGTGCCAGTGATAATGTCAAAGTGCTGTTGAAATGGTCCCAATATTTACCTGACTTCACACCTTGTCATTTTTTTCTATGGGGCTATGTGAAAGGACAGGTCTATACTCCCCTTTTCCTACAACCCAAGAGGAACTTATGCAGAGAATTACTGAGACGCTGGAGAATGTTACACAAGACGTGCTACAACGTGTTTGGCAGGAGCTGGTCTACCAACTTGATGTGTGTCGTGTCACAGATGGTGCGCATATTGAATGTTTATGAAGCTTTGTGAAATCGGTTATAAAATCTACATCCCTTTTTACATCTTGCTCGAATTTTGATAAATAAATCTTTATTTGTTCAACATGATACCTATTTAGTAGCCTGGGACTCAAATATTTACATTTGAAATTATGTCATTTTTTTATTTTTTTTGTGGGTGGGGCACACTGTATATTGAATAGACAGACTTTCAACTGAAAAGGATGTAAAAATTCAGTTGGAAGAATTTTTCGCCAGTAAAGACAGAGAATTCTTTGAATAAGGAATAATGGATCTGTTCGCAAAATAGCAGTAGATACGAGAACGAAAATGTAATTTCGTACGTTATTGGTGGAATAAATGACTTTGTGTTTAAAACTTGAGTATTATTTTAGCTTTAGCAAACGAACGAACTTTTGGGGCAACCTAATATTTAGATTATAAAACGTTTCATCGTGTTACCTTTTACCACAACGCTTTATCTTGAATAGTTTTATGGAGTAAAACTACGAAGTGTGAAGTCAAAATAAATAGAATCCGAGAAAAGAAACACATGCAAACAAACGTTGATAATGAATTCAAATAATCTCATAATTCAAATGAATTAGCTTCCTTTTATTATGTCAGAGAATTGAAAAATCTCTTCATAGATGAAGCAGAGATGTTTCTTTTTTTTTAATCATTTAACCCAAAGTAAGGCGGGAATACCACTAGTACACAGGTGATTATAAGGAGTGAATGTGAGAGAAAAGACTGACTATAGAGAGGATTGAGAAAAGAACAAAAGTTGAACGGGATTCAAGAAAACATGGAGATTGACGTTGCATTTGAATTTTTGAAGATTGTAGTTATCAAGGAAGCAAAGAATGAAAGTGAGTTCCACAGGTGGGAACTGCGAAAAATAAACTGTTGGGATCGAAGTGACGGTTACATCTAGCTGTTTCGAGAGTAAACCTGGGGAGCCTAGATGCCAATCTAGTAGTCCGCTTAAATTCACATAGTCGGGGCACCAGGGGGAAAAAAGCTGTTGCAGTGAAAATATTTGTAGAAAAGACAGAGGGAAGCCACGTCACGTCGATGATAAATTGACTGCATTCGAGCTGCCAGGTCAGGATCGATTACATTGCAGATCCTACTTTAAATTTTGTCATGAACCTCGAGATGGTTAACAGGATCACCAGACCAGATGTGGCAGCAGTTTTCAGTGCACGGACGAAGGGTAAATGTGCAAGATGGATTCTAACGAGAAACTTTTTCTGGCATGACACAGTGACCCAACTTTCCTTGCAGTAGATGCAGCAATTGAATCGATGTAGTCGTTTTACTTCAAGTCAGTTGAAAACGTGAGGCCAGGAAGGTGCAGTATGTTGATCTCTTTGAGTCTAGCGTTAGCCAAGCTGATGGCAGGCAAAAAAGTTCCTCTATGGTGATTAAATGAGCG
Organism: Acanthosepion pharaonis; assembly: GCA_903632075.3. Lineage (NCBI taxonomy): Eukaryota > Metazoa > Mollusca > Cephalopoda > Sepiida > Sepiidae > Acanthosepion > Acanthosepion pharaonis. The sequence goes on along the minus strand of CAHIKZ030000813.1, from coordinate 1,167,086 downwards.
AAGGAATGTAGTGCTACAGAGGGATGCTCAGAATACCATGGACTGAACATGTGAGTAATGAGAAAGCTTTGAGGAATATGGAAACAAAAATAACTTAAAAAGAGATAGTGAGAATGTCTATTACATATAACGAGGAAAGAACGCTTGCTCAATTACAGGACATATCAAAACCAAGTGGGTTAGATGGAAATTTTGAGTAACCTACCTAACAAGTTTGTGTAACTGAATGGTAGAACAGGGAGTTAGAGGAATCTTAAGTATTGCTAAGAGCTACAAAGAATAGGAACTTGTGGAGAGATATGATCGTCCATATCCGGGAAGGGACATTGAAGTTCAGAAAATAACAGTCCCAAATAGTCGGTTCAGTTACCCCTTTATTAAACATAAAAAGTCTATTATTCGACGTTTTAATGTGTATATGTGTGTTTGCGTGTGTGTGTGTGTTCGGTTATTTTATCCCCTTTTATTTTTGTGCTTCTTTTAGAAATTTTATGTAATTTCCACCGGTTGAAAACCTAGATAAAGTTTCAGAAAATAAAAATCTTTGACGTGGGTGGTTTGGGATTGTCAGTTTGCTATGATGTCAATTGAAAAGATCTACATAGGAAAACACCACCGTCATGGATGAAGGGATGGCATTGAAGGCTGTAGTTTTTGAAGTTAGGAAATTGAAACCTGCGCTGAGTGGTTTATACCTTTGCGGCTGTCATATTAAGAACTATTTCCTTGCTATAACTTTTTTTAATTTGTTTACCTTTCTTCCTCCCCTCTCAAACACTCCCTCTTTTCTACTTTACTTTTCTTTTTATCAAAGCTACCCTAATACAAAGCCTTGGGGCCACTCAATATAGAAGCTTACTGTTAAAATTTTGACCTATGATATTTTTTTTATCATGATATCCACTCGGTACAAAGCCCAAGAGCCTCTCGAGGTAGAACAAGAAGCACAGTTTATGCGGCTATTTAATGAAGATAACGATTGACCCTTGGCTTGAACAGGTTAAGATTGTAGCGATTAGGGAAGCATCATCTTGGGAGTTTCTTGTGTGGAACTTAAACTAATCGCATAGAAAGCGGATGGGGGTGGTTCGCTGTAACGGGCGTGGCGTGGCGGGTCTTTTTCGTGAAGGTTAAAATTGGTAGTGCAAAGAAAATGTAGTTCGTCTGAACATTTTCCATGGAAATAGCGACAGAGAAGCGAGACGCTTGCCACGTTTCATCTGTGGGGAAGCGATTACTGGGTATAAGATTATTCGACACCCACAAGAACGTGGAGATGCTTTTGAAACACCGATTACAGTACGATCACCAAAGTTGAGCAACGTCGAATCTGGTCAGTATCTTGATTGGTGACCGCACATCCACGCCTACAGCGTGAATGTGCGGTTGTTGCAATGGCTAAATGTTCGGAATTTCAATTTATCGTTATATTCACTTACACGCTAATACAATTGGGAAAAGATATGAATCCACCTCTTCTTCCTCCAGCTATGGGTTAATTAGTAAGACTTGAATCACTACACTATTGGTGGACTTTCTAGTCGTATTCAACGTATGAGGATCAAGCAGCTCTGTTCTTAGGAAATGACAGCCAGACACCAGCATATATGATTTGATTATAGTGGTGAAGGCTTTATGCAACGGCACTTTTTGAAGGGCCGAATATAGAGACCTGGTGCACTACGTGCCAAAAGGTCCCTAAACAACCCTCCACAGGTTTTTGAATTCAGAGTTGTCCTTCTCCATCTTGCCATCCAAGGCTATAGAACCCTGCTATTTACCCATAGATGGAGGAAGAAGAAAATGATTAATACCTTTCCCAAGGGTATTAAGCACGTTAGTGGATTCGACTTCCTCGATCTAAACCGCTATCTACTACTCCACCTTGCCTATTATTATTTACAAAACAGTTCTTACAATGTAAAAATATATTCCAGGTTTAAATAACATGCAACGGGTTGATAAACCATAGAAAATGGATCAATCACTCAACCCAAACCATAAAAACAACTGCTTGGACTACAATCTGAATTACCCTTCTAATCCTTGGAAGAAAAATGTAATGACCGTACATACAAATATAAGCCTAATAATGACATAATGCTTAACAAATAAATATGGATTCACTTAACATTGCATTTTTGAAGGTCAAATTTGATTAGAAAGTAAGAGACCAAAAAAGAGTTCCACAAGTAAGAAGTGCGAGAGAAGAAACTATTGGCATAGAACTTACAGTGACATTCAGCGATTTAAACTGTAAAATGATGAGACCTGAAGGCCATTCTAGTACTACGCCTTAAATTCATAAAGTGCCAAAGAGGAAAGCCACAAAATATTTCTAGAATAGGCACCAGAAAGCTACGCTACGGCAGCGGAAAAGTGACTGATACCGAGATTCCAGGTCAGGAACGATAACATTGCAAATTCTTCTTGGGATTTTGTCAAGAATCCCTAAATACTTAGCAGAACCGAACAACGTATGGCAACAATATCCAATGATAGTGTGATAAACGTGGAAAATTGTTTAGCACGACACAGTGAACCAACTTTTCTAGCAGTTCACCTAGCAATTGATTCAATATAATCATTCCACTTCATGTCAGTGAAAAAAAGTAAGAGCAAGAAAGTGCAATGAGTTGCTGTCTTGGAGGTTAGCATCAGCCGTGCTGCTGAAAGGCACAAATAGTTCTTTATGATGATTAAGAGTCAGGAGTTTCGTTTTAGAGGTGTTAAAATTTACAAGCCACTCCTTGTCCCAATTAGCAATTGATTGGATGCCATTTTCGAGATCAGCTGCTAGTTTTAATTTGTTGGAGTCAGGAGTAAATAGTTGTTTCCTCAGAATGCATTCCTCGTTGGTAAATGATGATATCAGCAATGTCATTGATAATAAGTAACAAAGCTGATCCATGGATAGTGTCCTACAGTCACCCGTATTAATGTGAACGGATCTAGAATCTCAGCCGTTCAATTTGCTAAAGTCAAATGTACCACCAGGGCAACCATAGCCGTTTGGCTTCTGAATAAGGCCAGCATACCAATCCCTGACAAAGGCCTTCAAGATATCTAAAGCCACATCCCGAGCCTCACCGTTGTTATTCAAAGCCAGACAAATTTAGAAGCAACCGTTAACATATCATATAACATATCCGTACTCTGTAAAACAATTCCGAGACAACTGCTTGATTTTGGTATCTCTTATCCGTAGATCTTATCTTGTGTTGCCGCTCTTGCCGACAGTCATTGATCTGTTCTTCTTGCAGTTGATGTTTAGTCCTTTCTTCTCGTTATCTTTTGCAGCATTCTGGAGGCATTCCTGCTGTTCTTTTCTGCGTCTGGTACTTGCTCTCCGCTTCCTTATAAGAAAGCGGAGAGCAAGTACCAGACCAGATTTTTATGGCTGTGTTTGCTAAAATAACAGACAAATATTCTTTGATTATTTTTTTAATGATTCGAATTAATTTTTAAACTGAATTATTTGAATAAAGAAATGGGAGTGGAATAAGAAATAGGGTGGAATCTTTTTGAAAATTTATCAAGTGGGATTCTCTGATTTCTCAATCCAAGACGCTAACCATTACAAGCACATGAGAGTACATACTTAAACTTAACTTTTTTGCCAAAAATAAAAAGGAATTTGAAACTTTCTAAGAGTCATGATCTTTAGCCAAGATATAGGAATGGAATTTGGCATTGAGAAATATGCAACGTTTGTAATGAACAAGGGAAAAATAAAAACAACCGATGGAATTGGATTACCCAACAAGGGAATCATCAGGACGCTTACCGGAATGGAAAGCTCAAGTACCTGGGTGTTTTCCATTAATCAAGAAGAGATGAAGAAAAAAACAAAACAAAGAATACTTCAAAAGAACGACTGGAATATTAGAGACCAAATCCATTAAAGGAAACTTTTTTTTTTAAGCATTTCACCCCAAGCAATGTCGGAGTGCCATTAGTAAAATTAAGAGAAAAATGAGTGTTTGAGGAAAGGATAAAGAGAAGGACGGGCGTCAAGATCAAGGCATCAGAAGACATTGCATTTAAATCTTTGAAGATTATAGCTATCAGGAAAGCAAGTAATAGGAAGGGAGTTTCACTGTCGGGAAGTGCGAAAGAAGAAGCTGTTGGTGTAGAAGAGGCGGTGACATTTAACTGTTTCGTACTAAAACGATGGGGCCGAGATGCCAGCCTAATAGCACGCTTAAATTCATGCAGTTGGGCCACCAGTGAAAAGAGCTTGTCAGAGAAGTTGCCATGAAAATATTTGTAGGAAAGACAGAGGGAAGCCACATCTTCATTGTGAGAAAGTGACTGGAGTCAGAATTTAACTAAAGGATTAAATACCTGGAAAGTTTCTATTGACGTTACTCCACTACTTTGCGGAACAGACTCCCGAGAGGATGCTTCCCCGACCACTACAGTATTAAACATTTCAGTTTAGGACCTGTTTAAAACTGGCTAAAAAGAAACTCATAAAATTGGTCAACAAAACAAGAAAATTGATGGCAATGGCTCTAAAAAACGACGTCCACAGCCTTCTGGGCTAATAGTAATGATGGAAGAAAATGAATTGTTAGTGTTGAAAATTATGGCGACTCGGTAAGCAAAGAGCTTTTTGCCAGAGTATTGAGAAAATAATTGGCTTTTTTACTAAAAGGCAATAATGAGATTACGACAGTCGGATAAAGGTCTTTTTTTTTAACTAGTTGAATGAAAGATCGGATAACTTACATGTTAGACGGGAGATTTTAGAGTTAGCGTTTTTGACGAAAAGTTGATAGCTGACTTCTTTTTCTGGCATCTCGACTTCAGTCACTTTCTCATCTTCCCTCTGTTTTTTCTAGAAATATTTTCAAACCAACTTCATGAATTTATGCATGCAAGTAGATTGACGACTACGTCTCGTCGTTTACTGTTGAACTCGCTAGATGCAACTATTCTAAGAGTTTCTTTTCTCGCACTTCTCACTTGTGAAACCCCCTTCCAATTTACTGATTCCCCGACAGCTACAATCGTCAAGAATTTAAATGCAACTTCAATCGCCATCTTCTGTCTTGAACCCTGTTCCTCCTTTTCCTCACTTCTCCACTCTAAAGTTTTTTCAATCTCTTCCACCCTTCTTGCGTCTTAGTGGCTTTATCACCTTGCTTGAGGTGAAATGACTGAAAAAATAGTTATTGAATGAGGTTATTAGATGGATGCAAGTGGTGGATGAAGAGGAAATCAGAAATTGAGAATATATAGGAAATTTAACAGTTAACTCTAAACTTCAAAATTATAGCATCCTATTGGGATCCTGTTCCACAAATTAGCTGTTCTTGGAAAGAAGCTTATTGAATAGAACTTCCTCCTTACGAAGAGGGAGATGATTCGTCTAATGTATATGGCATAGATTGTGTTAGCTGTAGATTTCTGAAGTTGTGGAACTACTGAATGTGTCTCCTCTGCTATAGAAATAGCGATAGAGGTGCTGGAAGTTTTTCGTAGTTTCGCCTGTGGGAAAGGGGTTTTAAGCTCGAAAGATTTGATAGCATACAGTTCTCAGCGATACTCATTAGACACATGGAGTAAACTATGGTCAAAATATTCAGATTTCGGCTTTAAATGACGCATAGAGATGTTGATAAACCTCTAAACAAAATCAACCAAGCAAACGAATCAAAATATTTAGATTTCGGTATTAAATGACCCATAGAGGTGTTGATATGCCGCTAAACAAAATCAACCAACAAAATAATCAAAATATTTATATTTCGGCATTAAATGACCCATAGAGGTGTTGATATGCCGCTAAACAAAATCAGCCATGCAAACGGAAAATGTAATTAAAAACCGAGTTCAAATACCACCTGCAGTTGAACCTTTTCATTTTCACTAATATCAGTGGGGAAAAGTATAGCTGCAACTCTGTATCCAGGGCTATGGATTAAATAATAGAGTAGACTGGGCTCTTTAGCATTATTAGGGCTATCCTGAATAGAAAAATCGAGAAAACGCCAAGAAAGAACAACTCCATCATCTTCCTACCAAAATAATAGATATTACAGGTTTTTTTTTTTTATAATATTTATTTAATTATTATAATATTTACAGATATTAACGATATACCGCAAAATGTCTTGAAGGATGTTTATCTTTGTAATTTAACCCTAAAATGATCTTGGAAAAGATCGAAAGCACTTGGGTTAATAAAAACTACGGCGCTTTGAGTGATGAATTTCATCTTAACATCAAGAAACTGATGGTATTTATCAATCCACCCACGGGGATCGAATGTGGCACAAGGCCTTTTTAATGTGGGTATCTCTGAGCCCATAGGCCCAGCCAAAAATAAATAACCATCCAAACCCGCCGAGGCGGGCCAGTTCCGTCAACCTCCCCCAACGAAACCCTACCCTTCGGCAGAGCTTCGTCCAGGTTCCTCTCTGCGAAGCAGAGAGTTCGACAGACACCCGACCCGGCAGCTCACAAAGCGCAGATACTACACTTTGATCCTAGCCACCGGGCCGAGCGGGTATTCTTTTTTCATCAAGAAACTGATAAGATAACTGGAAAGGATTAGTATGAAAATAAGCAGACAGAATATGTCTATATTACTCAATGAAACATGTTTGAATCTGAATAAAGATATACACAAATATAAATAATAATAAATATACACATACACACATATATACACACACATATGTGTCTACATTTAGGCACTGTATATGTGTTTGTGTATATATATATATTTAGGCAGTATATGTGCATGTGTGTATATATTTAGGCAGTATATATATATATATATATGTGTGTGTGTGTGTGTGCGTGTGTTTGTGAGTGTGTATTTGTGGTAAAAACATAATTTTAAGGTATGCTATTTTTTATGGGTCAAAGATGGTTGGACGGTTGATTTTGTTTGACGGCGTATCAACCGCTATCGTTTATTTCATGCAGAAATCTAAATATTTTGTTCGTAATTTTATGCTTTCATATACAGATATTGTGCAGATAATTTTATACGTTCAGAGTAAAAATAGTTTTCTAAATATATATTTTGTAGATCATAAAATATATTCATTATTTACATTATTCAGACCATTGTCCTCATCTTTGTTGGCATATTTATCACAACGTTTCGACCGTTGTACGCTGCGGCCTTCTTCAGGTAGTTGGAATGTTTAACTGAACATTTTATTTAGACTGTTCTAGTTCTACGTGCCATGTCTAATGGATGTCAGTTATCAGTTAATTCGCCTCCGCAAGTTCTCCACTGCTTTAACCAGGCATTGAACTCACAACTCTTTGGTTCCTGTCACTAACCATCGACTTTATCCACTGCGTCATGTCTCCTTATGTACGTCGGTGTATCAATTTCTGGGACTTATAAACTTAATTTCTTCAGCAATCATTTTTTACCTGTGCTTATATTGAAATTTTTGCTGTTATCATTGTATGTTTTTTACCAGAGCTCATATTGCAATTTTCTTTGTTATTATTGATTTTCTCTGGCACTGCATATTACTGGTTCCCATATTGTATTCATTGTGATAAATATGGCAACAAAGATAAGGACAATAGTCCGAATAATGTAAATAGTGTACATAATACCTCATCTCAGAAATATAGACAGATACTGAAAGGCCGAAACGTTGCAATAAATATGGCGACAAAGATGAGGACAATAGTCCGAATAATGTAAATAGTGTACATAATACCTCATCTCAGAAATATAGACAGATACTGAAAGGCCGAAACGTTGTAATAAATATGGCGACAAAGATGAGGACAATAGTCCGAATAATGTAAATAATGTACATAATACCTCATCTCAGAAATATAGACAGATAACGAAAGGCCGAAACGTTGCAATAAATATGGCGACAAAGATGAGGACAATAGTCCGAATAATGTAAATAGTGTACATAATACCTCTTCTCAGAAATATAGACAGACACTGAAAGGCCGAAACGTTGCGATAAATATGGCGACAAAGATGAGGACAATAGTCCGAATAATGTAAATAGTGTACATAATACCTCATCTTAGAAATATAGACAAATAATAGAAATATAGATAAAATAAATTGTTGATAATTTCAATATAAAAATATATTTTTATATTTTTTTGTATTGCATTAATTGCCATTTTGTTATAAAAATGTATTTTTGGTCATTTTATTACTATTACTTTTTGTTTCGAGGTTCACTATTTGCCCTTAGCTGGGGACCCTAAAAGGTGCTAACACCCGGTTTAGAGTGAACTTGGGGAACAACAGTAATTAAGAGATGCTTCTACGCGCGCCTCAAAGCCTCCAATCCCCCGATCAAAGTCCTTGCTGCCGGATGTAATCTATTGTCATACCCAGGACATCAGAGAGCATATGTAAATATAAAGTAAACACTGAGGACTGCACCGAGCGGAGACAGTCTGTTACATGTTTTTTTTTTCCATGACGATTCGCGCCTTTACACTTCACAGTCAACCGTGCAAAAGTTGCGCAGCCTTGATTATGAGATTTTTAGCATTCATTTTATTCCACATACCATCAATTCTACTTATTTTAACGCTTTGAAATTTCCACATACAATAAAAGATTCATTTATAGCTAAGAGGTTCTTGAAACATTTGAAAAGATTGTTAAAGTCCAAAGCGATGATATATATTTTAAACAAGTTAAACAGATTAAAGTTACTTTTCAAGAACAATGCAGGAGAAAAGAAATATTATTTCCATTAAATAAAAGTGCTTTTCGACTAAATTAATGCTTTTTATCATTCACTGAAATACGATATTTCATATTGGGCAACCTGCTGCTTTAAAACCGTATGATAGACGTTCAAAAAAAAAACATTGTAAAAAATGCTAGTCTCTTCTACATGAACTTAATGCTTATATAGTCGTGTTTTTTATTACTTCAAATATGTTTTTATAATAGACACTTCGTGTTTGACGTAGACGCCCCATTGATATTGTAAATACAAAGTGCCCATCATAAAAAAAATTGAAGTGATAAAAATGTCGGATTAAAAAAACATCCAGTAATTCTTTAGAAATATGCGTGGCTATAAAAGTTATATGTCAAATTGCTTTGCTACTATTTTTACTCAATAACTGTTGACTGTGTTTCAGTATGTCGGTATGTAGCGATTTGAGCGTTTGTTTATTTTTCTGTGTTGTCAGCTATCCCACAATATTTATTTAAAGCTGAAGGCCTCTCGTTAACTCATCGCTTATTTTACTTAATTTAACTATCCTTTTTTAATACGATTATAATAATTGCTTTTTTTCTTTTCTAAATAACCGACCTGCTTCCATTTAAGCTATTCTCCATAATTAAGAAGAGAATATTCCATATATTCATTGCAGCCGTAGGAGGTGGTTACACGGAAAGTTAAACAGGGATCTGTCTAAACTTTCTGTGTGTACCGTTTTCTCATATTTTGACACCAGGGAGATCATTAGCATTAGTTAATCTATAAAACTGTGTTTCTCAACCTTTTTAAGCATCAGCATACCTAAGAGAAAAGGAAAATGTCACGGCACACTTAGGAAAATTTTTAAAGGGCGTAGAATTAAATGTTATGAAATAAAACCATAGATTTAAAAAAAAAATTACACACACAAATATGATCTTACTTTATTTCAATGTTTCTAATCAACTATTTGTGCAGCTTATTTAATGTGAAACGTGTGCCTTGTGTTTTTTTTTTTTTTTTTTTCAATTTCTTTAATGTTTGGTCGAATGTGTAATAAGATTTACATAAATAAACTGAAAAAGATTTTTTTCATATGCAAAACAGGACAAATCAACATCCACTTAAACTCAGATGATTTCACAATAAATGTTATTCTAGAGCAGTGAATCCCAAATTTGTTTAATCTGGGCCGCATTTTCGGAATTAAAATCATAGATTTTAAATACACACACAAATATGAACTTACTTTATTTCAATGTTTCTATTCAACTATTTGTGCAGTTTATTTAGTGTGAAACCCGTGTTTTGTGTTTTTTCGTGATTTCTTCGCAACCCCATTTCTTCTTTAGCTGGGCGTCGTCTTTCTCGTCTCTTATTTTTGGTGTTATTTAGAGTTGAGAAGCCTAATTCGCATAAATAAAAAGTAGAAAATTTACAATAAAACTGATAAAGCCTTTTTAGCTAATGTGGAATATTTCTTTTATATTGAAATCTAGAATGTATCAATGGGTACCGACAAATGTTTCGATCCCTAGAAATGGTGGACAATTCTTCTTCTTCAAAATAACTGAAGTCCAATATTAGAAGGAACACATATGAAGGGATATTGAATTCAATCATATTTTTCTCTACCCAATGACGGAAAATAATAATCAATGTTTTTGTCAAACGTTTTCAGATGGGTAACCATAATAGGGATCTTTACTTTTTAGGAATTATTTGAAAAAAGGTTTAATTTAACTTATTCAAATACTAAGGCTATATATATATATATATATATATATATATATATATATATATATATATATATATATATATATATATAGAGAGAGAGAGAGAGAGAGAGAGAATCACTGCTGTAGAGTTATAGGGACACGACCTCACCACAGAACGTGGTACTGCAGTAATTTCCGTATCATGAAGGTTTTTTACACGCCGTAGTTGGTAGGCCAAGGTTCAAGCGGATTTGAATTCCTTACCGTTGCCAACTAAATCACAGTCTCACCTCACTTTTCGCGCCAATAACCGCTACGCTACACGCACGCACATAGATCCTTAATATAGGATGCCTAATTAATAGTAATGGTAATATTATATATTGATGAGGGCTTACTTCCTAACCTTTTGTTTGAATTAGCAAAGTAGATATTATCTAAATACATAAGTATCTATCTATCTATCTATCTATCTATCTATCTATCTATCTATCTATCTATCTCAGTCTGTTCCTAAATATCTATCTATCTCAGTCTGTTCATATCTATCTATCTATCTATCTATCTATCTATCTATCTATCTAAATAGATAGATATTAACAGACTGAGATAGATAGATAGATAGATAGATAGATAGATAGATAGATAGATAGATAGATAGATAACAGACTGTGATAGATAGATAGATAAACTTGAATATACTCACAGATAGATAAATAGATGTATATGAACAGACTAAGATAGATAGATAGATAGATAGATAGATAGATAGATAGATAGAATGAATACAAAATTCAACAGTGCTTTTCTGAAAATTCAACAGTGCTTTTCTGAAATTATGTATCGTTTAAAAATTATAGTCGCTAATTTTATTGCTGTTATTGACGATAATAAATGCATAACAAATTGGTTTATTGAAGAGTGTTTCTTTTTTTTTTTTAAATAATTTCACCACTAATATGCCAGGGGTACTGTGAATCAAAGGGAACGAGACGTCTTCACCGAGGAGAAATAACAATAAAAAAAACTTCAGAAAGACAGATGATGGCGATTGATGGTTGCATTTATTTGTTTTAAAACGGGAGAGACTTCCACAAGCGAGAAGCGCGGGAAAAAGAAACTATTAGAATAGAACTTACGGTCACATCTAGCTAATTCAACATCAAAACGATGAGACCTATCAGCCAATCTAGTAGTACGCTCAATTTCAGGCAGTCGTGGTACCAAGGAAGCTAGCTCATTAGAAGAATCACCATAAAAATATTTATAGAAAAGACAGAGGAAATCAATATCACATATTTTTTTAAATTTTTCATTGAAATGAAATAGGAGAAGATAGGTTCGCCTATCGCCAGTTTCACACTCCTCCCCAGTCTTTTGAACAGAATTAGAGGTTTATCCCTTGTTTTCTGTTTAGGACTGTGTTTCTGGTTCCTTCTAAAGTCTACTTCAACTCTAAATTTCTAAAGTCTCCGCCTAAACCCTGAAATTTACTATTTATTTTTTCCCTCAACAGGAGTAGATCGGATTCGCTTATCGTTCGGTTCACACTCCTCTCCGAATTTTGAACAGGAGTAGAGGTTTGTCCCTTGTTTTCTGTTAAGGGTTGCGTTTCCAGTTCGTTCTAAGTCTTCTAATTTTCTTTCACTCGCAGTAGACCCAATTACCTGACTGATTTTATTGATTAGAGAATTGATTTTACAAAAAATGAATTGTTCGATTAAGTGAAGATTCAGTTTAACGTTGTTTTTTTTTTTCTGTTTTAACTACCTAGATTCTACCGCATGTTCTATTCTAATAGTTCCTTTTCCACCACGTCTGTGGAATTCCCCTCATTTCCTGCCAGCTACAATCTTCAAAAATTTAAAAGCAACATAAATCGCAATTTCCTGTCTTCCTGAAACCGTTCTTTTATTGTCCTTTCTCCCCACTTCTCCTAACGAAACTATCACCTTGCTTGGAGTGAAATGACAAAAAGTTTTTCTTAAAATATAAGCATTAAATTAAATTATTTTCTTTAATTATTTAATTTATTCGCGCGTGTATTTTGAATAGGACAAATTTTCTACATACAGCGTGTGAAAGCACGTGCGATACCCTATCCTCGTCAACCGCTAACCAGGGGAGGTAACAGTTTCGGTGGCTAAGGTGGTGCTGCCACCCCCGGCGCCACCAGCAGCTTTTGATACCGGACAGGGGATTTGTTTTTGTATCCGTGTCAGTCTCTTGCGATTTCTTTTTGCAAATGCAGCTGAGATTTTCAATTCTGTGTTAAAAGCGTTGGATCGTTAACCAATACACAACGAACTTGTAGCGACCGTTATCAATGACGTCAAATGAAAGGACAATGGATGTGTAGCACTCTGTTGCGAGCATGGTTTTATATAACTTTGTTCATTTTGGATCTTGACCAGATGCAACTCGATGCCTGTTGAACTGTGGTCTGGAGAAGATGCGATATCTATAATTTTCAAATAGATTTGTCTTTCGCCGTTCTGTTCATTTTTAAATATCCCTAGAAGCACGTCCAACCATTAAGCAGCTTTATTAAGTGAATAAACACTTCAACGATAATATTTTATGGAAATAAAGTTAATTCTTATCCTAAATAAATAACATTTTTAGATAATACATAATTAAATAAAAGCACTATTCAGGTTTTAAAGTTACCTTCTTTCTCTTTATTTAAAAAAAAAATATTTTTCAGTCAATGAACCCCTTGACAAAGTGAACATTCGATTAAGCGCTTTCAGCGAAATCAGTTTTCAGACAAATCACATTGGTTGTTATGATTGACATTCGATCTCGGTACCAGTGTGCACCCTCCTTATTCCAAGAAAGGTAATAAAGCCACTAAGATGCGAGCAGTTACTAAGCGTGAAAGAATATGTTGAAACTTGACTAATGCATGGAATAATAATACAACACAAAATGTACTTAGAACAAAATGTATTGAAACAAGAAAGTGTACACAATATTTACATATAGTCTTGTGTATATTCTTGGGAAGACCGTTCCTGGAGAATGTGTTGACTTAGTCGCAGTCGGGCAGAGTCTCTGGATTGAATCTCTTGATTCCTTCCCCTCGTCTTCCCGGTACCAACCATATTTATATGGTCGGTACTCCACTATGCAAATTAGGTGGATCTTACCACAACAGAATATGATTGACTGATTGATTAATTGATTCGTTTTCTACGGTCCACCAACAGCTCGTTAGAAAATATTTTCTAGATTTTAAGAATTTTTTTGGATAATAATGGTTTAGTGATACAGGTTTTACTAATAATTAACCCATAGCTGGGGGAATAGGAGGATTTATACGTTTCCCAAGGTAATACGGTAAAGTCAGTTTTCTGGCAAATGACATTCACTGTTATGATTGCTATCCGCTTGGATCATTTTTTTTTTCATTATTGTTTTTTTTTTTTGTTGTTTTACGGCATATCAAATTCTTATGGGTCATTTAATATCGAAAGTTAATTTTCTTGAGAGCATTAATAATTTCTTTTACAAAAGTTTATTGCTGGTAATATTTTTTTTCCATGAAAATGTATTGCTGGTGTTTTTACTACACAAATGTGTTATTATACTTTCATGAAGTTTTGACCCCAGTTGGGAGGCTAACTTTTTGTCCATGGTTGAGACCCTAACAGGTACCATCACGCGTCCGGGTCAACCTGGAAGCAACAGCAATTAAGAGGTGGTTCCACACTCCTCAAAACCTCTCGGTCAGAGGCCTTGCTGCCTGAGGTAGTTTATCGTCATACTCAGGATGAATGGGTGTCCAAAAGGAATCTTTGAAAATAGCGTCCCAATAACACGATTTAATGTTCTCGCGATTGAAATGTCATGTAGCAGAAAGCTTGACCTTTCTACATAAAAATACTGCATGGAGACAATTGTTTTTTAGTAATTAGGTTGCACGTGCTAGAAGGAACGCGTGTATAATACCACAGTCAAATGGATCGTCAATAGTAACGTGTTTTTTATAAACTTATGCCTCAAATTTTTCTAATGTTTCAACAGACCTGAAATCACAATACTCGGCTCGAAATTTTCTCAAGCTAGTGGGTTCCTGTTGAAACGGTTACGTTGAATTGTTTGTTTTTTGATATATATATATATATATATATATATATATATATATATATATATATATATATATATATATATATATGAATCTTTCATACAAAAAGTAGATTAGTAAAGTTAATTATATAAAATGGCAAAATCCTTCGCTGACAAAATTAAAGTTGCATTAACCTGCAAATTACTCGATGAATGTTATGGTCCTTGTTTTTTAAAATTATAAGCTGCATAAGGGCTTTCTTTAATACGCAAGTACTTTCAACTGTACATTCAGTCATCTGCGGGCATGGAAATTATTTTATTTTTGGTAAAATTCAGGTAGCATCCGAGATGAAAAAAAATTGAATGCATATCGAAATATCTTTGGGTTTTTTTTAACTGTGTTATTGTTAACGGATACAAACTTTTAGAGCGTGCAGTCGCATCGCTAAAGCAATTTGAGAATTTTTTTGTTGTAGGAGTTTATCAGTCAATGTGGCATGAACCAAATTGTTCAGTAAACAGAGTAATGTCTCAGTTGTTATACCGAAAATTTGCACGTCAGATCAGATCTTTTAAATCAAATATGGGTGCAGTTCAATTTATATTACAATGAAGCATTCATACAAAAAGTACATTAGTAAAGTTAATGATATAAAATCTCTCTCTCTCTCTGTTTATATATATATATATATATATATATATATATATATATATATAGAGAGAGAGAGGAGAGAGAGAGAGCGAGAGAGAGAGAAGAGATAGTTAGATAGATAGATAGATAGATAGATAGATAGATAGATATGGGAATAATAAAAAAAACATATGTATACGCGCATATACTTGGACGTACATAAATATTTATTTCTTAAATGTCATTAAAGCAGTGCTCAATGTTATATAACAGAGCTATTTAGTATATATTAGTGAATATGCATAATATTCAACGTCGATAAAACAACTCTCAGTTTCATGCAAAGTACGAAATACTGACTGACCATTAGAGCATTATGAAATTCGCGTTCTCGTGGTGACGATTTAAAATTATGTGTTTGGACTTATTTATTTTATTATTGTTGCTTATAATATTATAATTAATTACTTATACTTTATATCATTACAATTCTGAAGTTCGAAAGACGAATTAAGTTAAAGGAAAATTAAAAAAATTAAAATCAAAAAATTATTTTAAATAAAAAAAAATAAAACAAATTGGATTCACGTATACACGTTATACCTCAAGGGGCTATAACTCTCTTCTTTAAAATACCGGGGTTATAACATATTTAAAGCAATGTCATATGGAATAAACTTAGCACTTACGATGTTATAATAACAGGTTAAGTCTGTATATCTGAAGCGTTTTGGATCATCTACAAGAACCCATCCATTAGCTAGGAGATAATCGCGAAAGATAAACTATACTGTGGAAATGGAGACAGATGTAACTTCTGTTTGTGGGAGAAACTTATATTAAAAGCAGAAGAACCTAGTGATAGCAACCATATCACCTCCTTACATCTGGCCACCAAATTCCCCAGAGTTCAACCTCTTTGTTTGTTATTTGTGTGGCGCAGTTGATCGAGAAACCAACAAAACTCTTTGTAACACCAACGATGAACTGAAGGCAAGGATTATGGCAGCATTCACCAACATAAATAAGGAGATTGTCCAGAAGAGCTGCGGAGATTCTGAAGTCGTCTGGAGGTTGTGGTTGAAGCCAATGGCCATTTTATTAAATAGATTTACACTTTCGAGATATTTTTGTGCAATTTTGGTAAATATAGCTGTTAAAATGAGACGTCAGTGTCATTTTCGTCTTTGCGTCATTTATACGACAATTTATCCATCGCACCATATCTATATATATATATATATGATAAGCAAATATAAATGGATATAAATCCGACAGAATGAAGAAAATATCTGGAAAAACAAAACAAAAAACCTTAAAATGCGATTATGTTGTTTTAATATGAATGAAATGTCGACGTCTGACGTTTCGGTTTAATAACCTTCTTCAGGACAATATTCATTAAAAATACAATTAACATAATCAGTATAACACGACGAAAACGATGGACATAAAAACAAGTCTTATCCAAAACAGATAAATGAAAATTTTAAATGATCAGCTATCCGTTTGAGCGTGGTCACGTTGTCGTCAAATGGGCGACGCTTTCACAACGTATTCTTAAAAATTTTATAAATTTGATTCCGATGGAAAGATTTTTCATATATAATTCGTTAGAAAATCTTTTCTGTTCTTGTAGGAATACGCGGAGACTAAAAAAGATTTTCTAACGAATTATATATGAAAAATCTTTCCATCGGAATCAAATTGTCCTGAAGAAGGTTATTAAACCGAAACGTCAGACGTCGACATTTCATTCATATTAAAACAACATAATCGCATTTTAAGGATTTTTGTTTTGTTTTTCCAGATATTTTCTTCATATATATATATATATATATATATATATATATAAAACAAACAGGCAGAGAGACATGTTCTGTTTTTTGGTCGCCGGATCTGATGAGATAATTTGATTTATAGCCCCCCCCTCTTATCCTAGGGAGTTCCTAACATATTTCGCTTACACACACACTTTTGTCATTCATTCTGACCTGAAGAAGCAGATATTCGGGGAAACGCGTCGTTTATAGCATCTCCATTCTCTCTCTCCTCTCTCTCTCTCTATATATATATATATATATATATATATATATATATATATATATATATATATATTCATTTAATCGAGAAAAGTTCAAGCGACTTATCCGGTTTGCCAACTAATGAGTTTCGTGTCGAGACGCTTATCCATCAAATTATTACGAGGGCTTTCATTTATTCTTTTCTACAACGAACGATGGCTAATTCTAATTTCCAAATTTGAAATTCTTTACACGCTAGGGGTCCCTTATAAACGGGACAACATTTAAATTCAGAATGAGTTATTTTTATTTTTTAGTACTACATAAACATTTTAATATATATATATATATATATATATATATATATATATATATAAACTGAGTGTGCATATTATATATATATATATATATATATATATATATATATATATATATATTATAATAATGACGTAATATATATATATATATATATATATATATATATATATATATATATATATATATATATATATATATACGTCATTATTATATATTTTTTATGTATTATATATATAGAAAGAAAATTTATTGCCATGGATCATTTTTACTCTTAAAGGGCTTATGGAGGAATTTTTAAAACATTATTTGTGAAAACGCTTTTAAATGAAAGTGATATTAATGAGGTCCACTTGGAATCTTGTAATCATTAATACTAAATTTGAAAAAGCAATAAGTTATGAACATTGCCTATTGGGAATTGTAGAAACTGTTTTATTAGTAAAACTATATTTAAATCTAAATTAAACTTACTTCAAAATTAAATCATAAATTCAACAGAAAAAAAACTACAGATTGAAGTATTTCTCTAAGTATTTGCTGGGATTAAAACATATTGCTCATGGGCATATATTGAGGGTGGGTTTCGCTATTTAAGATTGTTAATAGGTTTGTTAATTACACTGTGTAAGAAAATTTTGAATTTTTGTGTGTCTTTGGTCAGTACGTATTATTTCCTAATTGCTTCCGTATAGAAAGCAAAGGAAATGGTTTTTATTTCCTTCAAACTTTGCTTTTTTGATCTGAACATCGATATTTTGAAACTAAACTATTTTCCATTATATTCCAGATAAATCCAATGCTGAAGGAGAGTTTTCGAGAACTTTCTAGGGTTTTCAAGAAGTTTCTAAAAATTTTTAGAACGTTCTGGCAACATAGATGGCAGTATAAATAAAGGTAATCTAAGCTCAAAAGTTCAGTTTTTTTTTCTAGCTGTCCAAGTGCAGACAAATCGTATTTCTCACAGATGGCATCAAGAGGTTGTAAGCATCCTGCAGATTCATTTTGCTATGTCATTAACGAAATTATCAAGACAAGAGCGAAAAAGTATTCTGTGACCACATGAGGTAAAATGTGTGAGTCTTACAAGGCATATTTCGGTAAGCCTGTCGGGGATCAAGACAAATCCTAGGCATCTCATTTCGCCTGTAAAATCTGCAAATGAACTCTAGAAGCTAAAATGGAAGGTTTTGCCTGTTTTAATAGAGGAATTATTAAGGGTAAAAGTTTTGGAAACTTTTTTAATTTAAATATTTTTTATTTTACTTTTTCATTTTTTTCTGCCACAATGTGATCGATCTGTTCGAGGCTATTGGAATCGCCTCTGACCCCGGCGAGTGTCGCCTCTTAATCAACAGCTCAGTCAAAGTCCAATGACGAATTTTGACATCGAGACTCACGCAGAGGAATTTATTAGATCAAAGTGTGCAAATCGCAGATCAGACAAAGCTTTCCCAGAGTTTTCTGTCTTTTTCGGCCGTCAAGATTGGCATTTCTTCTGACACAATATAACCGATCTGTTCGATGTCATTGGAATCGCCTATGTTCCCAACAAGTGCACCTCTTCCTCGACAGCCCGACCGGGAGATTCACAGCCGTGTTGCTTCATAACGGGAACATGTATCCATCTCTTCTTCTGGCTCACTCGAAGGCGCTCAAAGAAGTTTACAGCAGTGCCAAAATCTTGCCGAATATCTTGAAATATGAAGAGTAAGATTAAGGGATTATCGGAGACTTCAATATTATTGCCTTCCTGATGGATGTCCAAAGTGGCTTTACCAAGTTTTCGTGTTATCTTTGCCTTTGAGACAGTATGGACACCGCGAAACACTAGCACAGGTAGACTGAGTTCAGTGTGGGGAGAAGCAACATCAAATGGTAGCCACTGTTGATTACTTAAAATTACTTCTTACGAAACAATTTTTCACAGCTCTAGATGAAGAGTCTTTTCTTCCTTAAGCTCTTCGCGAAAAACGTCCAAGTCATTGTTTTCGTTGTACCACAAATAAAGGTCAGAGAGTGTAAGGAATCCCCCAAGAAGCGCACAGGGGCGGGGAAAACAGCGTGGAACAGCTTTGTCTGGGTGGTTCGGTGTTTCCTTGGAATCAGTCAGTTATGTGCTATGCCTGATACACGCTTAGGCGATCATGCATCTTTGGATATATGACTGACGAGACAGATTTTGTCCACGCAGTAGGCTACCATTTCTTTCTGCGGTAGAAGGCTATAGTACGTGGTCTGTTCTGCTATTTGTGTTGGCATCTTCTACTGGAACAATAAACCAAATGAATTTGTACGGAAGAATATTGAAAGTTTTGTGGGCCACCAGCAACCACTTCCCGCTACTGTCAAACGGAGAAAAAATGACGAGGTTTGGGCACGTTACAAGGCCCGTCAGACTGTGCATGACCATTATGCAAGGCACCGTCGAAGGGGGACGTAAGAGAGGACGCCAAAGCAGAAACTAGTTGAACAATGCCAAACAATGGACAAGTATGATTACACCAGTATTGCTGACGGCTGCCCTTCATAGACCTTTGTGTAGGAGGTTCAATAGGGTTTCTGCATTTGGATCCCCCACTCCGATTACAAAAGTCAAGTGGATGAGATGATGATTTTTTTTTACCACCGAAAATGGATAACATCTGGATTCCATATGTGAAATTAGAAATTGTTTAATACAGAACCCGAATCTGCGAACATGGAAATTGCCAGCTTTTCATCTTGGTATAATCTACAAAAGCAATAACTCCCCAGTTTATTACTAGGCTCATGTAGTTGTTTCCAACCGACTATCATTTTTCCGTTATTATTTACTTTTTCGTGTCTTTCCAAAGAAACATGACCCAGTGCAAATGTTTGTACTTCATATGTCCATTCCACGAAGTTGGTCCTTACAGATTGACCACGGATTTTCGATTGGATTTAAATCAGGAGAGTTTCCGGGCCATACTATAATAGTTTGATTTGCTGATTGGTAAGGCTTCCTAGTCTGTTAGTGCATCGTTACAATTTTCGTACGCTTCATTGGAGTAACGTCCATCGCAGACAATGGCCGTAGGACAACTAATCGACAGTCGAGACAATAGTGTCTGCGCATGATAAAAATCTGATTCAATCACTGAAGACGCAATATTTTTCAAGGTCAAACAAATTTCATCATACACCCCGGGAATAGATTCATATTACTGTACAGCACTGCAAATGACCTAATTTAAGGAAAAATAGAAATCGATTAAATCCTGTCACGCTAGTGGATGTTAAACTGACCGTATGTTGAAAGAAAGGAAACTAAAGAAGTTGTTTCAATTAACTTGCACAAGGGTGTATATATATATATATATATATATATATATATATATATATATATATATATATATATATACTAGCCAAATCCCCGTTTTGCGAACAATTCTCTTAAGAATAATTTAATAATAATTAAGCAAACGATGTTAATTATTATTTATGCTAACTGAATTTATGGTGATTATCTTCCTTGGGATCCGTTGTTATATACTGTGCATCTGGAAATAATATGTGACCGCTAGCTTTTTGTAAGTTTGATGTAATGGATAACAAGTTGGAGTTGTTAATCAGAGAGCCAAGTTACAATTCCATATAGGTTCCTTATATTCGTAATATATGTAATTGATATACGTGCAAGAAGTTACGGGAAAATCCCTGATAACACTAGTATCCCATTTGCTACCATTAGTTCATTTATTGGAAGGCAGAAAACATCTCAGAACTTTTGAAAACCAAAGAAGAACAGATACTCCATGGAAGATTTCTTCAAGATCTTTGAGGAAATTGATGCGTCAAATTAAACAAAATCTAATGGTTACTCGTCAAGAGTTTCAGGAGAATTTGCTTTCATCAGGAATCTGTGTCATTAAACGGACAATAAGCAATGAAATTCATGGGAACACTCTACTGCTATTGAAAAGACACAAAAGATCCCAGGTTGAAATTCGTTTCGTGAACATAAGGATAAAGAAAAATCGTATTCGGAAAATGTATTATAAACAGATGAAACCAAAATGGAGTCGTTAGGACGTGATTCTAGATATCATGTATGGAGGAAAGATGGCAGTGCCTTCAAAAATTTCTGCAAAAGGTATTGGCAACATATTAATAATAGATGGTAGAAAGAATGTGGCAGCATGTCAAAATATTTTGGAAGCAAATTTAATGATTTTAGTTGAAAATTTTGAACTTCCTCCTGATTGAATATTCCAAGATAATGATACTAAGTACACTGAAACATCTACGAAGAAATCGCTTGCTAAAAATAAAGTAAATATCCTGAAATGGTTGAGTCAGTCCCCAGATTTAAACCCAGTCGAGGATCTGTGGCATTATTTGAAATTTCAAAACCAACAAACAGCCCGGATCTGAAGATCATATGCGAAGAAAAATGGAACAAAATACCAACTAAAATTTACAAATCATTAATTGAGAACTACAAGAAGAGGTTGGTTGTAGCAGCTGTGATCAATGGCAATTCAGTAAAACATTAAATGAAGAACACCCTTCAATATAGTATACTTACGAAAAAAAAATTATGCTTCATGACACTTTTAATCATTTCACCACGAGTAAGGCCGTAAAGCCACTATGACGCAAGGGTTTACTGAAAGTGAAGGAATCTGAGAAAATGTTATTCTGGAGAAAGAATAATCAGTCAGTTATGTGCCATGCGTGATACACGCTTAGGCGATCATGTATCTTTCGATGCCTGACTGACGAGGAAGATTTTTTTTCCCGGACTAGGTTGCCATTTCTTTCTGCGGTTGACCAATTGCCATCCAAGGCTATAGAACCCGGTCTGTCCTGCTATTTACCCATAGCTGATAGGGGAGAAGAAGAGGATTCATACTTTTCCCAAGGTTATTAGCACGAAAGTGAATGTAACGGATTCGACTGGAATTCGAACTCGGCTCACCGATTCCTTAATCTGAGCCGCTATACTAGTGAATGTTGCCTCACAGATGAAGAGGAAACTTGACATAACAAGAGATCTAGCTCTATAGAGGGGGACTGAAAATATGATGGAATGAATATGTTCTTGACAAAATCCAAAGAAGGACTTTGAATGTAATCAGTCCTGCTCAGGATCACTTGGGTGACCGACTGACCACTTGGGGATACATGGTACTGGAAACTTGGGTGTGCGGATAGTGTAATGGATATGGTTCAGAATTGTTAATCGGCGAGCCGAGTTCCAATTCCCGATGGTTTCGTTATGTTCACTTACCGTCAAGTACTCTTTGGAAATGTATGAATCGACCTCTTCTCCCCTAGCTATGGGTTAATTAGTAAGACTTGTGTCACTAAAGTACTACTATCCTCCCCCAAGTCGCTACATACTAAAAATAATATTCTGGCTTTAAATAACCTGCAAATGATTGATAAGTCGTACAAAACAATTCAATCAATGATTTACTGATTAGCTACACAGGCCTATCTTTTAGATTTAGTTACATTCTCTGGAATATACGTGTATAGAAACTACCGCAGCCACAAAGTGAGGGATCATTTCATACATTGATTGTAATGAAGAATTGATCCCCCACTTTATATCCATTCATAATTTCTTGGTTGCTGATAAAGCTGTAGAAAACGATTCAATCAATCAATGAAAGACTGATTAGCTACACAGGCAGATGTTTTAGATTTGTTTACATTCTCTGGAATATAAATATATAGAGACCATATTGGCCACAAAGTGAGTGATCAGTTTATATATTGAGTGTAAAATGGATTGATCCCCGAATTTATATCCGAACTATAACATCTTATTTAACAGATTCTGATTAGGACAGATTCCGGCTCTTCTCCCCAACGATGGTTTTATTTAGTAAGACTTCTATTACTAAACCATTATTACCTAATTAAAAATCTTACAATCTAAAGATATTATTTTTTTGGTTTTAAATTACCTACAAGGGGTTGGTAAGCCGTAAAAAACGAATCAATAAATCAATGGTTTGTTAAATTGTCTCCCGTGCAAATACCTTTGAGAAAAATAGGAATCCGCTACTTCCCCACCCCCAGCAATGAGTTTGTTAGGAAGGAAAGTTAGGAATTATTGTTGTTGTTATTATTATTATTCACTGCTGATCTTTTTTTAAATATCATCATTTTTCTTATTCCTCCAACAAATTTCTTCTTCTTCTTCTTCTTCTTCTTCTTCTTCTTCTTCTTCTTCCATTCTCTTCTTTTTTTCTTCTTCTTTACCACCTACCGTTCTTCTTCTTCTTCTAAATAACGTTCTTTTTCTTCTTCCTCCACAGACACTTTTTCTTCTTCTTCTTCTTCTTCTTTTTCCATTCTCTTCTTTTTTCTTTTCTTCACCACCCTACCGTTCTTTTCTTCGTTCCTTCTTCCCTCCACAGACCTTTTCTTCTTCTTCTTCTTCTTCTTCTTCTTCTTCTTTTCTTCTTCTTCTTCTTCTTCTTTTTTTTTCTTTTCTTCTTTCTTCTTCCTTCTTCTTCTTCTTCTTCTTTTCTTCTAAATAACGTTCTTTTCTTCTTCCTCCACAGTTCTTTTCTTCTTTCTTCTTCTTCTTCTTTTTCTTCTTTTTCCATTCTCTTTTTTTTTTTTTTCTTCACACCTACCGTTCTTTTTTTCGTCTTCTAAACAACGTTCTTTTTCTTCTTCTCCACAGACCCTTCTTCTTCTTCTTCTTCTTCTTTTTTTCCATTCTTCTTCTTCACCACCTACCGTTCTTCTTCTTCTTCTAAACAACGTTCTTTTTCTTCTTCCTCCACAGACCCCTTCTTCTTCTTCTTCTTCTTCTTCTTCTTCTATTCTCTTCTTTTTTCTTTTTCTTCACCACCTACCGTTCTTTTCCGTCTTCTAAACAACGTTCTTTTTCTTCTTCCTCCACAGACCCTTCTTCTTCTTCTTCTTCTTCTTCTTCTTCTATTCTCTTCTTTTTTCTTTTTCTTCACCACCTACCGTTCTTCTTCTTCTTCTAAACAACGTTCTTTTTCTTCTTCCTCCACAGACCCTTCTTCTTCTTCTTCTTCTTCTTTTTCCATTCTCTTCTTTTTTCTTTTTCTTCAATTACCTTCCGTTCTTTTCCTTCTAAATGACGTTCTTTTCTTCTTTCCTCCACAGACCCTTCTTTTCTTCTTTCTTCTTCCTTCTTCTTCTTCTTCTTTTTCCATTCTTCTTTTTTTTTTTTTCTTCACCACCTACCGTTCTTCTTCTTCTTCTAAACAACGTTCTTTTCTTCTTCCTCCATACAGACCCTTCTTCTTCTTCTTCTTCTTCTTTTCCATTCTTTCTTTTTCTTTTTTTTTTCTTTTTTCGTCTTCTAAAGACGTTCTTTTTCTTCTTCTCCACCCCTTCTTCGTTCTTCTTCTTCTTCTTCTTCTTCTTTTTTCCATTCTTTCTTTTCTTCTTCCTCCACCTACCGTTCTTCCTTCTTCTAAACAACGTTCTTTTCTTCTTCCTTCTTCTTCTCTTCTTCTTCTTTTTCCATTTTCTTTTTCTTTTTACCACCTACCGTTCTTTTCCGTCTTCTAAACACGTTCTTTTCTTCTTCCTCCACAGACCCCTTCTTCTTCTTCTTCTTCTTCTTTTTCCATTCTCTTCTTTTTCTTTTCTTCACCACCTACCGTTCTTCTTCTTCTAAACAACGTTCTTTTCTTCTTCCTCCACAGACCCTTCTTCTTCTTCTTCTTCTTCTTTTTTCCATTCTTCTTTTTTTTTTCTTCACCACCTTTTTCTTCTTCTTCTAAACAACGTTCTTTTTCTTCTTCCTCCATGTTCTTTTCTTCTTCTTCTTCTTTTTCAACGTTTCTTTTTCTTTTTTTCTTTTCCGTCTTCAAATGACCCTTCTTCTCCACAGACCCTTCTTCTTCTTCTTCTTCTTCTTCTTTTTCCATTTTTTTCTTCACCACCTACCGTTCTTTTCTTCGTTCTTTTTCTTCTTCCTCCAAGACCCTTCTTCTTCTTCTTCGTTCTTTTTTCTTTTTTTCTTCCTCCACAGACCCTTCTTCTTCTTCTTCTTCTTCTTCTTTCTCTTCTTTTCTTTTTCTTCACTTTTTTTTCTTTTCTTCTTTTACCGTTCTTTTCCTCCACAGACCCTTCTTCGTTCTTCTTCTTCTTCTAAACAACGTTCTTTTCTTCTTCCTCCACAGACCTTCTTCTTCTTCTTCTTTTCCATTCTCTTCTTTTTTTTTTTCTTTTTCTTTTTTCGGTTCTAAATGACGTTCTTTTCTTCTTCCTCCACAGACCCTTCTTCTTCTTCTTCTTCTTCTTCTTCTTCTTCTTCTTTTTTCCACTCTTTTTTTCTTTTTTCTTCACCACCTACCGTCTTCTTCTTCTTCTTCTAAACACATTCTCTTTTTTCTTTTCTTCACCACCACTGTTCTTTTCCGTTTCTTTTCTTTTTCTTCTTCCTCCACAGACCCTTCTTCTTCTTCTTCTTCTTCTTCTTCTTCTTCTTTTTCCATTCTCTTCTTTTTTCTTTTTCTTCACCACCTACCGTTCTTCTTCTTCTTCTAAACAACGTTCTTTTTCTTCTTCCTCCACAGACCCTTCTTCTTCTTCTTCTTCTTCGTTTCTCTCTTCTTTTTCTTTTCTTCACCACCTACCGTTCTTTCTTCTTCTAAACAACGTTCTTTTTCTTCTTCCTCCACAGACCCTTCTTCTTCTTCTTCTTCTTCTTTTTCCATTCTCTTCTTTTTTCTTTTTCTTCACCACCTACCGTTCTTTTCCGTCTTCTAAACAACGTTCTTTTTCTTCTTCCTCCACAGACCCTTCTTCTTCTTCTTCTTCTTTTTTCCATTCTCTTCTTTTTTCTTTTTCTTCACCACCTACCGTTCTTCTTCTTCTTCTAAACAACGTTCTTTTTCTTCTTCCTCCACAGACCCTTCTTCTTCTTCTTTTTCTTCTTTTTCCATTTCTTTTCTTTTCTTCACCACCTACCGTTCTTTTCCGTCTTCTTCGTTCTTTTTTGCTTCTTCCTCCAAACCCTTTTTCTTTTCTTCTTCTTCTTCTTCTTCTTTTTCCATTCTCTTTTTTTTTTTCTTTTTCTTCACCACCTACCGTTCTTCTTCTTCTTCCTTCTTTTCTTCTTCCTCCACAGACCTTCTTCTTCTTCTTCTTCTTTTCCATTCTTTTTTTTTTTTTTTCTTCACCACCTACTGTTTTCTTTTCCGTCTTCTAAATGACGTTCTTTCTTCTTCTTCCTCCACAGACCCTTCTTCTTCTTCTTCTTCTTCTTCTTCTTCTTTTCCATTCTCTTTTTTTTTTTCTTCACCACCTACGTTCTTTTTCTTCTTCTAAACAACGTTCTTTTTCTTCTTCCTCCATAGACCCTTCTTCTTCTTCTTCTTCTTCTTTTTCCATTCTCTTCTTTTCTTTTCTTCTTACCGTTCTTCTTCTTCTTCCCTAAACAACGTTCTTTTCTTCTTCCTCCACAGACCCTTCTTTCTTCTTCTTCTTCTTCTTCTTTTTTCCATTCTCTTTTTTCTTTTTCTTACCACCTACCGTTTTCTTCTTCTTCTTCTAAACAACGTTCTTTTTCTTCTTCCTCCACAGACCCTTCATCTTTTCTTTTCTTTCTTTTCTTCTTCTTCTTACTTCTTTTTTCTTTTTTCTTCACCACCCTACCGTTCTTTCCGTCTTCTAAACAACGTTCTTTTCTTCTTCCTCCACAGACCCTTCTTCTTCTTCTTCTTTCTCTTCTTTTTCCTTTTTTTTTCCACCTAAACAACGTTCTTTTTCTTCTTCCTCCACAGACCCTTCTTCTTCTTCTTTTCTATTCTCTTCTTTCTTTTCTTCATTTCTTCTTCTTCTTCTTCTAAATAATTCCTTCTTTTTCTTCTTCCTCCACAGACCCTTCTTCTTTCTTTCTTTCTTTTTCTTCACGCCCAATCTCTCATCGCATTCTTTATCCTGAATTTTTTTTTTTTCTACATTCTGTCATTTCTTTCATTTTCTTCGTCTTTTTCCATAATCTCGTCTTTTTACCTACTTATCATTCTTTCTTTTTCTTCTCACTCTTTTATGTCTACATGACACTAATTCTAGATGACACTAAATGAAATTGAGCGAAACAACCAACAAAATTAATTTTTCAGTCTTTTTTTCTTTTTCTTTTTTTTCTTTCCTTTTTATATTGGCTCTTCCATTTGTTTCTCCAAAGGATTGTAATTAGCTGAGAAAATGAATCTGTGCTTTCAAATTGCGCAACCGTTTCAAATATAAATGAAAATAAGACGAAGATATTTATCATACACACCGACAGACATTATAACGAAAATATTTGCCAATATTTTAACAGGATTATCCTTACAGAATTTCTATTCAATCAAAAATATAGGATTTTTGTTTTTGTTTTTTTGTCGGTAAATACGGTAAAACCTTTCTAATTTGAAAGAAAAATAAACTCTACTCTAGTGATGATTTATACGTACACACATATATATATGTGTGTGTGTGTGTGTGTCTATACGTATAAATCATCACTATTAAATATATATATATATATATATATATATATATATATATATATATATTTTCTAAATTTATATTGAGCACTATTTTGTAAAAATAAAAATATCTATAAGAACGCAGGATTATATATCTTACTGTTCTTTCTTTCTTTCTTTCTTTTCTTTATATATATATATATATATATATATATATATATATATATATATATATATATAGTGTTTATTGACGAATCAGACAGAGATGGGATTTTGCTAACAATACGATTTCTGGCAAATAATACCCCGCTACAAAACATCTGTCGGTGAGTTATTCCCATTTCTTTGTTTATTCTTTGGGTCGATTGATGAAGGACACAGGCGTCTTCGAAAATCCCGGATTTAAAACCATTCTCTCCGTGCTTCGTTTCTGACATATGGTGAATAATTAATATTTAATATATCTTTATCGCACTTGATTATATTGGTACTCTTTCGTTCGTCCTTGTTTTATTAACTAACGTATCTATTTTACAGACACATGCACACGCACGCACACACACACACACACACACATACATACATATATATATATATATATATATATATATATATATATATATATATATATATATATTACAATAAGGTTCATCCTTTACAAGGCTCAGGAGCCACTCGAGGTAGAGGCTTACTTTTGAAGGCCATTTGTACGTAACAGCTAACACTCGAACACGTTAAGATTGCTGTGATCGGGGAAACATTATACTGTGAGTCGGTTCTGTTGGAATTTTTGGGGGGTACCGTGGTGTACTAGTGAGCCAGCCAAAATGAGCTGACTCATTTTATAGTTCACAAATAGAAGGATTAACCAATCAGAAGGCTCAAAATATTCAATGCGACGAGTATAAAGGCGGCCATGTTTTTCCCGAATATTCACGGTCAGCCTTTGATATCGAAGACTGAAGAATTACGGAACAGCTGCTGCTGCTGGTATTGGCGATATAATCAGATTCAATAGAGTGTCTGACTCGAGAGTATTAATCTTTAACGTTGTTTCATTGAACAGGTTACGAACTGCGCTATATTCTATATTTATAGATTATGGTGAACATGGTCAACAGGTTCGTAGAAAGAAGCTGCTCGAGTGGAACTTCTCCCAGATGGAATAAGGAATGTGGATTGTTTGCTACTACGTAAGTGGTATGGCGTATTCTTGCCGTGAAGGGACCAAGGAATGTAGTTCGTCAGAGGACTTTCCGTGGAAGTATCGTTAGAGCAGCGAAAGGCTTGCCACAATCCACCTGTGAGAGAGAGGTTGGAGAGTGGAGAATAATTCATCACCCACAAGGATTCGGAGACGTTTGGGACACGATCGAGACTGGAGAGTGCGGTCTGGGCAGTTCCCTCACCTCCAAATATGACAACAGTGCTCCATAGAATTTTTATCCTCTAAAGAAAAAGTTTGAAATGGAAGTGGCTTATTTGGTCGATTCGATAGGTACGTATTTACCCATCGTTATCGGATTTCTCAGAGCGGGAAAAAAAACCCTGATTTTCATGGCGCACCGGCAAGCAGGTATTTATAATTCTAAAAATTGTCACAAAGTAATCTTATCTTTCCCTATTTGGCACTGTACTAAATGTAGAGAAGCAAGGCTGTTTCAATCTGACTCGGGGTGGTAGCACCTGTTCGGGTCCTAGCTATGGGTAAATAGTTAATCCCCAAACTTGGTTCAAAGCACTACGAAAGTGTTTAAAATAAGATTGAATACCAGCAATACATTTTTGGAAAAATTATTACCAGCAAAACATTTTTGAAAAGAAAATTACCAGTAATACATTTTTGAAGAAAAAAATTATCACCAGCAATACAATTATTACCAGCAGTATCTTTTTGAAAAAGAAAAATATTACCAGCAATATGATTTTGAAAAAGAAAAATTATCAGCAAAAATATTATTACCAGCAATACTCTTTTGAAAAAAATATTAACAGCAATAAAAATCTTGTTGGCATTAAATAACCCATTGAGGTTGATATGCCGTAAAACAAAACAATCCAATCCAAACTATATATTTTTGAAGGAAAGAAATATTAGCAGCAATAAAAAAAATCTTGTCAACTTTAAATAACCCATTGAGGTTGATATGCCGTAAAACAAATCAAACCAAACTATACATTTTTAAAGTAAAAAAATATTATCTGCAATAAAAATTTTGTCGGCATTAAATAACACATTGTGGTTGATATGCCGTAAAACAAAACAAATCAAAGCAAACCAAATTACCCAACACAAATAGAATGTTTTTAATTTTACTCGATTGTGGGTCATCGATATATATGAACCATTAATGCTTATCTACGGAAGAAGATTGTTCGAGTTCCTCTGCCCAAGTCTCAGGTGTACTTCTTATTTTTCTTCCGTTCAGTTATTACTCGCCGTATTTCACCTGAGTCTTAGTACGCACTATTTAGCCCAACTGAACTCACGATTATTAGATCACCAAATTCACGAACCAACGCTTTGATTCCGAAAGGGTTCAGTTCGAAATATCCTAAAGGTTACCGGGATCGATAAAAACACTTGGCTGAAGGCCCAACGGCCGAAACGTTATGATAACAACAACAAAGATGAGGACTTTAAAGGAATCTCGAACTGGATCTTTCATTTAATCTTCTTGGATAGATCTATGTCTTGGGGTATTTCGTCTGATTCGTTTTTTAGAAAATGATTAGTTATTGCTAGTACTGTGTCCCCTTATTATTCGTCTGTACAATCCGTGCCAGGGATTGAACTCATAATTACAGCCCTCCCCGAGTAAAAAAATGTGAAGGGCCTCGTTGCACGGAGGAAATTAACAGCATGCGACAAGAGTAATTTCTTCTTCTTTAAGTTTCGTGTCAAGTCAAGGCGTTAGCGATCATAGCTCTCTACAACAAAAACCAAAGTACACAGTGTATTAAATAATGCGTTCATTAAATAATGCGTTCAGTTCAACTTTTCCGAAGATTAGTTCGATCATTGAAGTTAAGCAATGTTATGTCCGGTCAGTAGGACCGCTGGGGAACACCATACACAGTAAACAACTTGCCAGTATCTAAAATATGTTTCATCTTCAAATAAATCACAAAGGGTTGATAAGACGTAAATATTCAAAGTTAACGGGATATTCTTCCATATATTTTTCTACTCCATATTTCTGTTCTTTCTTTTCTTCTACTACCAGAGACCATTTTATTTTTCTTCTTTCTTTTTTTTTTTTTTCTAGTTCTTCTTCTACTAATTCGTTGGTCTTTTTCTTTCTTCATCTTTGCATTCTCCCTTTTCTTTCTTATTCTCCTCCTCCTCCCCCTTCTTCTTCTTCTTCTTCTTCTTCTTATTATTATTATTATTATTATTATTATTATTATTATTCCTCTCTTTTTTCCTCTTCTTCTAATCGTTTTGGTTTTACTTTTCTTTATTTTCTTTTTATTCTTATTTTTGTTTTTCTTCTTTCTTGTTTTTCCTCTTCCTATTGTTTTATTCTCCTCCTCCTTTCTTCTTCTTCTTCTTCTTCGTCTTCTTCTCCTCCTCCTCCTCAACCTCCTCCTCCTCCTTCTTCTTTATTTGTTTTTCCTCTTCCTATTCTTTCTTCTTTTATTCTCCTCCTCCTTTCTTCTTCTTGTTCTTCTTCTTCGTCTTCTCCTCCTCCTCCTCCTCCTCCTCCCCTCCTCCTTCTCCTCCTTCTTCTTCTTCTTCTTCTTCTTCCTCTTTCTTCTTTCTTGTTTTTCTTCTTTACTTGTTTTTCCTCTTCTTATTCTTTCTTCCTTTATTCCCCTCCTCCTTTCTTCTTCTTCTTGTTTTTGCTTATTGTTCTTTTTCTTCTCCCACAAAGGTTTGATAAGCCGCAAAGACTGAAATCAATCAATCTATCCTAAAAGTTACCCCGATCGACAGGCATTTGATGAAGGTCGAGGACCATAACGGCTAAAACGTTGTTTCAATAACAACATAGACGAAGCCATTAATTCGACTGTAAATTGTGATAACTCCTCCTCCCAGAATTCCGACAAAGACAAGTTTAAAATAGCTTCAATTTTTCTTCATATTTGTCCTTGAATCTTAATGAACTACGGTCAGTGAATTCTGAGAATCATAATGGCATTTTCAGCTGGTTATTCAACTCGTTTGTCTATCTATTATAACGGGGCTTCATAAACGAAATAAGGAGACGGTGTTCCACGTAAGCATTTCGTACATAACAACCATGTGGTTTTGTTTTCGTTTCTTTCTCTTTGCAATGCGATTCTTATTATGCACTCACAAAGGTAATACAATATGGCAGAGGAACTAGCAGATTTTTTTTCTGTATATGAAACTGGCCGAAAAAAGACATTTATACTGCACAATGTTAAGCTAAATATTTTTATTTTTTATTTTTTGATTCGACTCTAGTCTACATGCAACCAATGAATAGGATTTTCAGAAAGGGATATATATATATATATATATATATATATATATATATATATATATATATATATATATATGTGTGTGTGTGAGCTGGCCACTCGTATTCGAGGATACCCGTCTACTAGGGAGGCTAGAAAATCCTTATCGGAGACTCTCGCTTAGAAACAGTTTCTGGAAGAGAATGATCAACAATCTGAACAACAGCAGCACACTCAGACCCTCGGTCACCATGACTTGTGACTTAATGCTAGCAAGGTTTCCATCTACCCAATATCACTCACAAGGATTGAGTCAACACGTGGTATGATTTTCAGGCATTTTCCAAAGGAACCGCACGCTGGGATCATCCCCACTACAGGCTAAAAACTTCAAGAAGATTTCTTCCTGATAAATTGGTGAGATTCGAATCCGCGTCTCATAGTCAAACCAATCAGCCACGCGCTCATATATATATATATATATATATATGAAGAAATATAGTTTTAAGGTGTGAAATATTTATGGGATAAAGTGTCACTATCAGAGATAGATCGTATAAATATAAATATAAAAAGTGACCATTGAAGTCAACACTCCAGAGGCGACAGGCTGTTTCATACTAAGACGCAATCGTCGTGCGATTGCATTAAATAGCCTGTCGCCTCTTGACTTATATATATATATATATATATATATATATATATATATATATATATATATATATATATATATATATATATATATATATAATGCACTGTTACATTAGAACATGTACATGCACGGTATAAAAACTGTACATCTTGTTTCAAAGTTAAAATTATTAACATCGATTTCATCAGGTGGAAATTTCCCACCTGATGAAGCGTTATTATATAATTTTATCATATATATATATATATATATATATATATATATATATATATATATATATGGGGTGTATAAACACAAATGTGCCTGAGTGACAGTCTGCAATAAGGATTGGATAGCCGCACTAGTTTTAGGGTATCCTCGAATACGAGTCGCCATCTATTATTATTATTATCATTATTATTAATATATATATAGTTTCAATTTTCTATATATATATATATATATATATGAATATTTTTAAAATGTAAAATGAATTAATGTTAATGATTTTTATAAGAAAACTTACGTAAATTTTAGTCCAAAGTTTTTTCGAATTTGCTTTTTTAATTAAAATGAATTAATGTTAATGATTTTTATGGAAAACTTACGTAAATATTACGTTTTGCGAATCTTATTGAAACGTGTAACGCAGGCGCGTAACAAAATTTCGCTGGTCATAAAACAGGTCGTCAAGCGCCAATTCCATTTATCATTCGCATTACGAGCAGAAAATGGAACTGACTTACTTTTAAGTGTGTCTAATGATCGATCAGCCGGAAAAAAAAAAGTTTACTTATTGTGTCTGCTTGACGCGTTTTCATATGATCAGTAAAACCTACCATTTTTGCTTGTGTCTATAAACGCCATCTTTCGCCGATAACGAGCACTCTTCCGCTATAAATATAGGAACCGAGATTAAAATAAATTTAATTGATGTTGTGTTGCCGATTTTGGCGGGAAGGTGCTTCAAAATTTTAAATGCAGTTTAGTGTTAGACCGGCGGCTTAAGAAGAAAAGAAAAAAGAATTCGAGAAAGAAGAAAAGAAAGAATGAAGGGGAGGAAAAAAGAAAAAAATTAAAGAAAGAAAGAAAGAAAGAAAGGGATAAAGGAAAGGAAAAAGAAAAAAACAAAAAATGAGAGAAAGAAAGAATGAAAAAGAGAAGGAAAAAATAAGGGAAAGAAGAAAGAAAAAATGAATGAAAAAAGAAAGAAGAAAGAATGAAGGAAAGGAAAAGGAAGAAAGAAAAATAAACAAAAAAGAATGAAAGAAAGAAGAAAAAAAGATTGAAGGAAAGAAAGAGAAAGAAAGAAAATGAATGAAAGAAAGAAGAATGAAGTAAAGGAAAAAGAAAGAAAAAGAAAGAAAGAAAGAAAGATAGAAGGAAGGAGAAAGAAAGAAACAAACAAAAAGGAAAAAGAATGAAGAAAAGAACAAGAAAGAAACAAAAAAGAATGAAAGAAAGACAAATAAAAAAAGAAGGAAAGAAAGAAAAGAAGAAAAAAGAAAAGAAACAATGAAGAAAAAATAAATAAATAAATAAAAATGAATGAAAGAAAGAAAGATGGAAAGAAATAATGAAAGAAAGAAAAAGAAAGAAAAACAATGACAGAATGAAGGTCAGTATA
>CAHIKZ030000813.1:1060000-1127500 GCA_903632075.3 Acanthosepion pharaonis | reverse complement strand
AACTCGGTCTGTCCTGTTATTTACCCATAGGTATAAATCCTTGTTTTCTATAGCTGGAAGGAAAAGATGGGAATTCATACCTTTCCCAAGGGTATTAGCACGTAAATAAATGTAATGGATTCGACTGGAATTCGAACTCGGCTCTCCGATTCCTCAATCCGAGCTATCCATTACTCTACCGTGCCTCCAATTATTTGTTAAATAAAGTGTTCAGTTCCAAGCGTGAGGAAGGCCAGAGAGCATAACGGCAGAAATGTTATGAAAATAACAACAAAGATGATGATAATAGTCCGAATATCAGTCAGTCATTTATGTGCTTTACGTGATACACGCTTAGGCGATCATGTATCTTTCGATACATGTCAGACGAGGCAGATTTTTTCCCGCTGTAGTTTGCCATTTCTTTCTGCGGTGGACCAGTTGCCACCCAAGGATAAAGAACGCGGTCTGTCCTGCTGTTTTCCACATAATTGAATAAACTCTAATTTTCCTTTATTTTTTTGAAAAATGAAATTTTCTAAAAAAAATGAGAAATATTTCTGAATCGACCTAATATTTTATTTTATTGAAATTATTAAAAAATCCCATTAATCAATAACACATCTTCTTCAGTAATTTGCTCGACCGGTTCCAAATTCTCAGGCTCGCAATATCAACTTGTATTTTGCAGTCAATGTCAGAATTTTATGATTGCTTCAAAAGTTTCTTTTAGCATATGGAGATGAATTTCGTTCTTTCAGAAATAGCCAGTTTCTTTCTAGTCTACATGTTTTTTTTATGAGTTCCTGAATTTCTTCATTACTGTCTCGCTTTCGTTACCGCCTCGCTTTCATTAACGTCTGGCGCCCAGTTGTAGCCATGAATAAATCCGTGATATCATTATAACCACCAAACGCCTTGCTGTCTTTCAACTTCTTACTTCCGGCTGCAACTGCTGAAGTTGTGAATAAACTTTCAGTGAAAAAACTGAAATAAAATTAACAATGCTACTTGATTTCAAAGTCAAATCATCATTGGTTTAGTCCAGAATTTGTCATCAAATGATGTTTCAATAAGTGAATGATTTTGCTTTCAATGTTCAACTGGGCCGTCTTTCATCTAAATTCAACCTAAAAGTCTTAAGTTAAATGATGGCTTTGTCCTTGTAGCTTAGATGTGCATAGGACCAAAGTATGGAGCACCAAGTGACGATCGAACTCACTACTCAGTTGTAATCGATCTAGCGAGACAATCGTGTTAACCAGTACACCATGTTGACGTCTTAGGCCT
This sequence comes from Acanthosepion pharaonis, assembly GCA_903632075.3. Lineage (NCBI taxonomy): Eukaryota > Metazoa > Mollusca > Cephalopoda > Sepiida > Sepiidae > Acanthosepion > Acanthosepion pharaonis. The sequence goes on along the minus strand of CAHIKZ030000813.1, from coordinate 1,126,231 downwards.
AATGAATTTATTAGATGAAACATTTCATTATTATATTATTTCTTCTATTATCTAATATCTATTGCTTGTTTACGCCTAGTAGTAGTAATCAAATATAGTGCTCTTGAGTTGTCTGAATTTCTAAGATGAAGCATTATTATACCTTTTTGTCTCGTCTATTTTTCATCTTATATTAGTTGTTCCCTTCTAGTAGGCATGTGATGTGATAGGAGCCCAGACGACTGACTTATAGAATACATGGAATCAAGTGCACTCTAAATGATTCTGTATGAGTCTAAAATGTGTTCTGTTTATATGGCCCACAGTAAAGTCTGTGAAGTACGATCTTCAAATCAGACACCCACTTGTTTCTAAATCACTCGTCGTAATGTATCGATTTGATTGGACTTAACTTTTTTTTGTTTTTGTTTTTTTAAATATGAGATGTTGCTTAAAATTATCGTGAAAATGTATTGGATTACAGGCAGTGGACAGTCAGCCTTTCTACTAAGTTGAAAGGTCATGGTGTAAATTATACCAGATATATGTTGTCGACTTAAATATTAACTTTCGTAACAAATATATATTGGCGACTTTAATATTATCTTCTTCACACACACACACACACACATATATATATATATATATATATATATATATATATATATATATATATATATATATATATGTGTGTGTGTGTGTGTTGACTACTTTAATATTGTGGGTACAAATATACGTTGGGGACTTTATTATTACACTCCGGTACAAATATATGTTGGCGGCTTTAATATTACCTGTCGGTACAAATATTTACACAAGCATTACAACAAAAACTTGCTGACATCCATAAGTTGGAAGGACTTAAGTGAATGTTGTATTTTATGCGATGGCAATGCGCTAAAGTTTCAAAATATTTTACATGCCTCCTCTCCATCACTCATATTTTCTCCATGTGTCCGGGGTGGGGGCATTTTATCTTCATGATTTTCATCCTAAACTCCATTGTATGGATAGTGTTTCACTCACTCGCCTTCCGTTAAGGGTCGCATGACTTCCCCTTAAGGAATAGATGAGTGGCAAAACATGGGTCATATCACTTGTTGCGTAATTCTACTCAATTCAAGCTGATCATATCACACTACAATTAACAGGTTGTCTTCGTGATCTGATAAATGAGTAAATAAGCCACAAAACTTAGCCGAATTCTAATACATTGCGCTTGCAGCAGAATTAAACCAGAAAGAAGACAAAAACGATGAGCTTTCCTAACACTGGAACAAGGAATGTTTTATTTAACCTTAGAATGTTGTCAGAATGAGTTAGATGTAAAAGGATGTATACCTACGTAAAAGAAAGATACTGGAATAGTTCACAACTTATACTGGGTGTAATTAAAGGATACTGGAATAATTAACAAATAATACTGGGTGTAATTGAAGGATACTGGAATAATTCACAACTTATATTGTGTTGTCAAAGGAATTCGAGATATGTTATGCCTCTGCGAGGCGTGTATGTGTGTTTTGTAATTGTGTATGTGAGATAGTTGGTTCCAAGCTTATGAATCACTGCTTGAAACAACCACTCCCTAAATTTATAGACAAATCGTACAGATGCATGATGAGATTTCTTTCTAACCAATAAAAATGTAACACTTCTCTGTCTCATCGGCCATATTTTTGTTCTTGTCTTGAAGTCTAAACTCTACAGTCAGTTGACTGTATTCCTTTTTGCGTGTGAATGCCATTCTTTGTTAACATTTAGCACTGCTGTTCTTTGCCAACTTTTGTCTTGCATATGTATTGTTTGCTTAGAATGATTTGTTGCCCTGTTCTTTTTTCTCATTTCCTTATTGATTATTGAGAATTTTGTCAATTCCATTTGTTGGCCATTCTTGCCAATTACACTTAACCATGGTCAATTACTTCACAGAGAAAATATTTTCCTTTGCTTGCTTTCTTAACAAACCGAAAATTAGATAACCCACTGATTGTCAATCGACGTGCCACTACACACTAGTGTGCCCCGTGATCCTCTTAAATATGCCAGGAAATATTTTCACAGCATATATATATATATATATATATATATATATATATATATATATATATATATATATATGTGGAAGTCGTAATTGTATATCGTTAGTATTTGAAGAAATAAATAAGTATTAAACTTATTTTCCCTATTCTTCGATTATGCTATTTTTAATAATTTGTTTTAATATTCATTTTTTTAAACTATTCTTATTTTTAAAGGCTCAAAATAAAACATTCGACGGTATACATTGATACATATTTATAATAATAAACAGTATTAACGACATTTACCAGAGGATGCATATTTTCTATGAAAATTTCTCGGCCATTCAATTGGGTAAATGTCGTTAATATTGTTTATTATAAACAGAGCATTTACTTAAATAATTGTATCTATAAAAAGAACGTATAAACATAAAAAATGCCTTAAAATAATTGTCGGACTTTGTCCACTTCATAATTTCTCGGACATTCAGGCCGGTAAATGTTGTTAATACTGTCTATTATAAACAGAGCATTTACTTTTAATATTTGTATCTATAAAAAGAACGTATAAACATAATAAAAATGTCTTAAAATGAGTCTCGGACTTTGTCCATTTCATAATATAGATACAAATATTAAAAGTAAATGCTAATAATTTATATAGATATATATATATATATATATATATATATATATATATATATATATATATATATATATTGAGCGTGCTGTATATCAGGATAAATTACATCTGGCAGCAAGACCTTTGATCAGGAGATTGGAGGAGTAGCTTGGAACCACCTCTTAATTGCTGTTGTTCCTAGATCCACCCTGATCTGGGGTGCTAGCACCTGTTAGGGTCCCAGCTATGGGTAAATAGTGAACCCCCAAACAAAAATCAACAGTACATTTTCATAGTAAAATGACTAATAATACATTTTATGATCTACAAAATATATATTTAAAAAACATACCTTTAATTTGAAAGTATAAAAATTATGTACAAAATACTTAGATTTTGGCATTAAATAACCCATAGAGGTTGATATGCCACTAAACAAAATCAACCAACCAAATCAATCAAAATATTTAGATTTTGGCATTAAAAACCCATAGAGTTGATGATATGCCACTAAACAAAATCAACCAACCAACATGAAGTTTTTGAACACCAGCAAAATACGGTCCTCGAAGGTAAGTGCCATTTTATCATCCATTTTTGTCACACACTTCTAGGCTTCTACTTACGTATATACAGTATTTGAATTTATTAAACTTTATATTTTTTTCTCTCATCAATGCGCAGTTTTTATTTAATAGTAACATTTCAAAAGTGTCTATGGAGAATAAATAATTTATAAAAGTTCAAAATATAAGTATTAATTATGTAAATGAAAGTAAATCTTTATAAGAAAATAATTACTCAGCGATTTTTTCATGACCTAAAAATCTAGAGTAAGTTTTATTAAAAAAGCTACTAAAACTTTCTAAACAAAGTAATATTTTAGATTTATTACATTTTTTTATTTTACGATATATATTTTAAATATGTATGTAGAAATATCCCATGGATCGTAAAAAAAAAAAAAACATGTAAAACTGAACAATATTGTTGAAGTTTCAGATAAAATTTCAGCTGGTTTAATTTCTCCGGGGATTAATTCTAATAAATATAAATAGTCTTCGTGTTCACTTGATATTGCATTGAAGTTTCAAAGATTTTCGACATAATCGACTTAAGAATCATTTTCGGAATATTTTCCTGGAAAACTCCCTCTTCGCAAATAAATGCATTAACATGTGAATTATATGTGGAAGATTATTGAAATTTCGTACTCTTGAAAATATTTTGTTATATAATTTCTACAGGTAAACAGTGTTTCAATGTAAGTTATAAGAAATAAATACCATTTCCAACACAAATTACATACCCACATACATAACATATTAAAACATGCCCAAACTTTATTTTCTACCCAATAACAGATAATATTACAAGCATGACCTAAAGGATTCCACAATACAAATCACACTGTTTAAATCCAAGTATTTATTGGTTAAAATCTAACATGACTATATGAAATAGTTGACTAATCAGGGAAAAGTAAAACCATATTTTTATCGAGCCGACTTTCAGGAACAATTTCTTATAAAAAATCTACAAATTTCGATTCTCAAAGAGGAGAGAGATGCGACTCTCTCCGGGCCAAGCTGGACATAAGAGAATACGTGGCTACATAGCTTCTTCCTTCCCTCCAGAGCGTGCTGAAAAAAAAAAACTATTGTGAAACCAACTATTTAAAAAGTGTTTTCTAAACTACAAGTCTTTCTGTGAAAAAAAAAAAACAAACAGAAAGTCTACTTACGTTTATATATTCAAATGACTTATTTAATATGAGATACACTTTGTTTTAATTGATACAAAGCAGTGTGGCCACTAGCACGCAGGGGGTTACAGAATGTGGAGGAATTATTGAAAATAATGTTAATGAGGAGAAAGAGAAAAAGAGTAACCAGGAAGACAGTAGATAGCGATTAACATTGCATTTAAATTTTTGCAGATTAAAGTTGGTTGGAAAGCGCGGAGCCGAGAGGGAGTTCTACACGCGAGAAATCTATCTATCTATCTATCTATCTATCTATCTATATGTTGTGGATCCTGAGATGAAATTCGGTCTCCAATGAATGACAATCGCAGGAATGAAATATAACAAATAAATGTATTTACACAATAATACAATTGGTAATACGGTTAGTAGATCCAGAAACACGGTTAGTAGCAATAATATATATATATATATATATATATATATATATATATATATATATAGTCTGGTGAATCCAGTCTCGAAGTAGGACTTCCTTAGAGTCTACGTGCTTGTAACTGTGACTTCTACAAGCGGTTACCTCACACTATTCCTCTACCTCCAACTCAATCACAATCTCTGCTCACTCTCACTCTCTCTATATTCTGACTGACTCTGGGTATTTAACGGCAGCAGTCCAAGTACATACTGGTTGAGTCCACTTGTATTAAAAAGGGGTGGACCCCATAACACTATCTATCTATCTATCTATCTATCTATCTATCTAATTGGTATCACCCAAAGCAAGGCAGTACAGTTGCTAGCACGCAAAGGGTTACAAAATGTGGAGGAATTATTGAAAATCCATTCAGCATGACTGGTGGTAATTCGGGGTCTCATCGGCGATGATAGAATGTAAATAGTTTGATAAGTTTAACATTTTATGAAATTATTATTTTAGATCCTGTGTTTCTTCAGATTGTGAACGTTAGCGGTTCTCCATAACTTCCTATCCTTTATCGCTCTAAGTTTATCCCTTTACTGGTCTTTCATCCATTTACTCAAGTTCCTTAGATCAGTTACTCAATGTTTTTGTCTCTGGCCTCTAGTCTCTGGTAGAAATCACCCTGTTTCGGCTCGAAAAATTCATCTAAACAAGCTCTCAATTCTGCATCAGTATTGAACGAAACTCTGCCCATAAAATTTGAAAGAGATCGAAAGAGGTGGAAATCCGTTGGTGCCAAATCGAGAGAGTACGGCAGGTGTGGCAGCACATCTCAGCCATGCGTTTGAACGGCCTCCTTGGTCATATTGGCGATATGAGAGCGGGCGTTGTCGTGCAGCAAAAGAACTCTATGGTGCTGATTAGGTCTTTTCTCTTGAATAGCCGTGTTGAGTCGTTCCATCTGTTGAACATAGAGTTCCAAGTTGACCGTTGGGTTCCGTTCAAGCAATTCGTAATGGATAATCCCTTCCCACTCCCACCATATGCACAACATCGTTTTACGCGGATAAAGATCTTGTTTCACGCGCAGTGTCGCTTGTTTACCGGGGCTAAGCTATTTATTTGCGCTGCTTCATATTGATGTACAGGCATCATTTTTAGTCACCAGTAACGATTCGGAAAAGAAATCGTTGCTTGTGTCCATGAGTTGAGTGGTGACGAGCAAGCAAAACAGCGGAGATTGGGGCTCGTTGATTTTTGTTGTTGTCACTTAAAGTATGAGGAACCCATGCTCCACACTTCTGAGTGAAGATGCTTCTCTATAACTGTGTGGGAGCATTCCATTTTCTCTTCCTGTTCACTTGTCGTTTGACGAGAATTTTCGTGCAAAAGTTGGTTTAATCGCTCTACATTGAACTCAACTAGTCGGCCATAATGAGGTGCGTCTTTGAAGTCATAATTTCCATTTTTGAACTTGGTATAACAATCACGAGCGGTTCTTTCAGCCATGGCATCCTCTCCATACACAACACAAATGTCGCGCGCAACTTTTGCGGCCTTACAACCTTGATTAAAAGCAAAAAGGAAGGAGGTGTCGAAAATGCTCATTTTTCTTAACTTGACATTCCATTTTAAAGATCTGAAAATAAACAGAAATTAGCTAAAAAAAACAAAAACAAAAAACAAAATAAATTACAAAATGATTCCAAAATACAATTTAAAAAAAAAAAAAATTTAAAAAAACGGCGAGAATTTAGTTTCCAACCCAATAGTTATTGAGGCTTTTCTCTCCAAGACGAAACGTTTTATATAGATTTTTTTCTATTTTGGCATGAAAGTATTATCTAACGATCAGTCAGTTATGTGCCATACGGGATATACATTTAGGCGATCATGTATCTTTCGATACATGACTGACGCGGCAGATTTTTTCCCGCAGTAGGTTGCCATTTTTTTCTGCGGTAGACCAGTTACCATCCAAGGCTATAGAACTCGGTCTGTCCTGCTATTTACTTACAGCTTTCGAAGACGAAGATTTATGCCTTTCCCAAGGGTATTAGCATGTAAGTGAATGTAATGGATTCGACTGGAATTCGAACTTGGCTCTCCGATTCCTAACGATTACAACATACACGCGATTAATATTAACAAATACATGGAAACCCAGACGATATATTAGAGATATTTTATCTAATAACTGCTAATATAACTAACACAAATTACATACGAAAATCAAGTCTATGAAACATCGTTGGACACACACACAAGTAAAGTACATTTACGTAAGAAATTAAAGATGTTCAAGGATTTCTTCATCGAAGAAATGGATTTAATTTGATTTGGTTTGGAACGAAAAGAATAAGCTAAAAAAATCAGTTAAAAAACAGATGAAACCAGAGACTCGGAAACGTGGCCAACATCAGACTGTTAATTGCCAAAATGAACCGTGTTCTGATAGCCTTTGACCTTTCAAATGTTAGTCACGTGGTCAGTGTGAGACGCGATTAGTCTTGGGTCAAACTCCCTCAATAGCAAGATCGCCAAATGTCATTGTGACGAGAAAAGGCCACATTTCGATGGAAAATTCTTCTTGGCGCGAAAAATAATCCTCCTCCTTTTCCCCCTCCTGCTGAACGCCAACGCTCCCCCTCCTGCTTCTCGTCTTCTCATCCTCCCATTCCCCTCGTCCCTCTCCAAAAATGTAATCTTCCTATATTAATGGAATGTGTTAATTTCTTTTGCAATATACGAGTAAAAAAAGATAGACATGTTTAGGTTGACTCCTCATTATAGAAAAAAATAAGAAAGAAAGAAATATAAAACAAAAAGGAAAAACGAAAGAAAAAATAAAAGGCGGAAACAATAGATGGAAAGAGACAAAAACGGGAATTAATAAGAAAAGAAAAACTGGAAAAGAAAGAAAGAAAGAAAGAAAGAAAGAAAGAAAGAAAGAAAGAAATGGTATACGAGAACAAAAAGAAGAAAAGAAAAAAGGCTCACACGAATGAGATAGGAAGAAAAACAGAGTATATAATAAGAAAAGTAACACATAAGGAGAGATAAATAAAGAAAGAAAGAACGAAAGGAAGAAAGAATAAAAGAAAGAAACAGACGAGATAAAAAGAATGATACAAAAATAAATGAGAAAGAACGGAATCAGATAAAGTGAAGAAACAATGTAAGAAAGAGCGACAGAAAGAAAGACAACTGAATAAGTTAAGGAGAAAGAAAGAAAGAAAGAAAGAAAGAAAGAAAGAAAGAAAGAAAGAAAGAACGTCAAACAAAAGAAAGACAAACAAAAGAAAGAAAAGACAACAAAAGAAAGAAAGAAATAAAGAAAGAATTAAATAAAGAGAGACAAACAAAAGAAAGAAAGAGTTAGGCAAACAAAATAAAGAAAGATAAACAAAACAAAGACAAAGAAAATGGGAAACAAAAGAAAGAAAGAAAAAGAAAAAAGAAAGAAACAAAAACAAAAGAAAGACAGACAAAGAAAGAAAGAAAGTCAAAATAAATACAAAGAAAGAAAGAAAGAAAGAAGATTAAAGAAAGAAGGAAGAAAAGACAATATAAAGACAAGGTCGTTGAGAAAATGACAAACTGGCTGTCAGTTAAGTGAATAACATCAATTGAAAAAGTTTAAAATATTTATTAATTTTAGATTTGTACGACACAAGGTCACACCAAATAGGGGAAACTTCCAGCTATGGAAGCCAGTATTCGAAAACTTTATTTTGACATAGACTCAAACCCCACTTATTTCAAACTTCAAACAGTTTCCATAATCAACTAGTTACTTTGTTGGAAAATAAATCAATCTTATATATATATATATATATATATATATATATATATATATATATTGAGTACAGACGATTCTTAAAAATCCATTAAACTGCAACTCCAAAAATGTAATTTATGCACAAAATGCAAGAAGTCATATATAGGTATCAGCCAACAACTAAACAACGGAGTTTCATTTCACAAAAGCAACATCAAATTACCAGATAACAAAAAAATCTTTGTATCATAACACATCTATAAATGTAACCAGGGTTAATTTAAACTTAAAATTATGACAATATATCAAACAGACAATTATCCTTACCTAGAAATACAAGAAAAATTTCAGAAACAAATTTAAGCCAGCACTAAATAGATCATAACCCCACACACTAAAACCACTCACATGAATACGCACACACTCACACGACGGTATCTGTGGAGCACGAATATATATACACATATTGGCAAAAACAAATAGACTACTCACAAAAATACACACGACACACTGTCATTGGTGATCTTGAAATAGCAAGCGACCAATCAGAAAACGCCTTACGTCACTCCCTCCTCAACCAAGACGGGACAAAAACATGAACAAACTGAATGCTCATTTTTCCGTCTTAAGCCCAACACGCGGAATAACCCACACTCTGAGTGAATATATATATATATATATATATACAAAGAAATATACTCTTAACGTGTGCTATTAAAGTGCTCAATATCAGAGATAGAGCGTGTGTAAATATAAAGTGAACATTGAAGTCAACACGTGGTCGATGACTGTTTCCATGCTAAAAAAAAAACAATCGTGGTCTGATGATTGCGTCTAGCATAAAATTTTAAATATATATATATATTATTCATAAATATATATATATATATATATATATATATATATATATATGTTGCAAAATAAAATTTTACCTGGAAGTCCATCAAGGATGAATGTTGTCTGCTATGATAAGTTTTCTTTTCTTTCTTTTCAATCACACACACATACACATACATACACACATGCACACATATGTTTTCCTTTTGCCTTTATATTTATATATTGGTAATACTTAGGAAAAGTTAATTGCTAATAGTGAGGTTATCATATTCTCCAATTTCTGCCACCCGTTTCGATGCGAAATACTTTAACATCCATGAGACGAAATTTTGAAGGTTATTATTATCCTATTTTTTAAATACTTTGAAAGAAAAAAAAATTAGACAAAAGAAAAAATAAGATCAAGTATAACAACAAAATCGGAATCAAGGGAGACCACCTACGTGGTTGTCACCAATTTAAGTGCTTCAAACAATTGCCAACAGGGGGCGTGGGGCCAGATACGGATAAAAGATCGTTTTTCAGTGGCGCGAAACTTCCATGAAATAATCATGTGATTATCCGCCATATTGGGATTTCGTAATTGGATCATCCCAGCAGGAATGCCTGATGGTAACAAGAAAGAGGCGACCACCCCGAATGACGCTAATATTGATAGGGTGTGAATGACAAGCGTATGGAAAAGTGAAATGTTTTTCGGTATATAAAATGCTTGATATGTTTTGAATTTAAAGAAAATAAAAGAAATTAGTTTTACATAAAACATGACTGGCAATATTTTCGTTCCTAGTGTTGTGTTTCGCTATCTTTCCATCAATACTTTTAGGTTTCAATTTTTTTTTTTAAATTACAATTCATTCGGTGTCTTGTTTCTATGACCTTTCTCTTCTCTTTGTTGATTTTATGCTTAAGGTCGGCATTAGTAACCCCACTCTTTTCTAACGGAGTTGGGATAGACATAAATAGTGATAGTGAGAGAGTGAAACAAGTACACCCATATACATGTAGATAGATAGATAGATATGTGCAGATAGATAGATAGATAGATAGATAGATAGATAGATAGATAGATAGATAGATATGGGCATACAAATAGATAGATAGATAGATAGATAGATAGATAGATATACAGACATAAGCATAGATAGATAGATAGATAGATATGAGCATAGATAGATAGATAGATAGATAGATAGATATGAGCATAGATAGATAGATAGATAGATAGATAGATAAAAGATAGATAGATAGATAGATAGATAGATAGATAGATAGATAGATATAAGCATTCTGAGATAGATAGATAGATAGATAGATAGATAGATAGAAGCATAGATGAATGATATAGATAGATATAAACGATAGATAGATAGATAGATATATACATTAGCATAGATAGATAGATAGATAGATAGATAGATAGATAGATAGATAGATAGATAGATAGATAGATAGATATGCGCATACAAATAGATAGATATACAGACATGAGCATACTTAGATAGATAAACATGAGCATATTCAGATAATGAGTGCGAGAGAATGTTAATAAAGGAAGGGAAACGAAGAATAGGGTGGGGAGAAAGGGAACAGGTACGAAATACTTAATATTTAACAGCCATGAAATTGTCCCTAATTTCCAAAGATTTATTATCGCTCTTAAGAACCTTCGAATAATTAAACACCTTTTTCTAAGAAAGCTTGCGTTCAACTGTCTGAATATTTCTATAAAACTCTAAAACCTACGTAGAGAAATGGCACATGTACAGAATTTGGTTCAGGGAAGTTTTGCCAATCTCTTTTTCTCTCTGAGAATCTCTCGTGTCCAGTTAACCGTTTTTTTACTGGATGGAAATTTATCGATGAATTTTCTGTATTTGAACTTCTTCAAAGGCTGGGTGCTTCGGTCATTATCAGAGGAAAGACATGGAAGTTGGTGACGATGGCCTTTTTCAAATATGAAGAATTCAGTTACAAATTTTCTATTCAATATTACACTTTAAATTCGATCCGAATAAAAACGATATCAATAAACATTATCGCCATTCTTCGTCTGTTTTTAACAAAACACACACACGCCCACTGTTTTTTTTATTGTCTTTTATCAGTTTTCGATTAACGTTTTTTTAGATCCTCTTCAAAACTGTAAACTGTGCAAAGTGTTTGTTCAAGTACTTTGAATGGATATATTTAATAATCAAGACTTGGTTGTTGTCAGTGTGGTAGACATGATTTTTTTTCTACAGTTTGTTATTTTTTTATAGTGCTTTAATTCGTATCCAACCAAAGGGAAATCTTGTGTAAAGGTTACATGGAAATATACCGTACCGGAATTGCATGTATCAAATATTTATATGTATGTATGTATTTGTTATTATTAGTAGTAGTACTATTTGAGAACGTTGGCTCCAATTCACTGTAGGAATAATTGCAAAACAATTTCCCCTCATCAATTTGTGGACAGAAGCATACAAATGCATTCTGGGATTTCTTCCTAGCCAATAAAATAGACCAGTTCGGTTTCATATGACTCGTTCCCGGTCCGTCCTGTCTTGAAGTCAGAACGGTGTTCGTTCATCCGAATTGGGACTTTTTTGCCATATTACTCTTGATTTACCTTATTACTATTAATTTGCCTTGAAAATATTATTTGCTTGTTTGGACACCCCGAGACGATGTAATGGTTAGCAAGCTTGTCTCGCTAGAACAATTACGAATGAGTAGTGAGTTCGATCCTCACTGGGTGCCCTATACTTTCGGCCTTGTGCCGCATCTAAGATACGCTTAGAAAATCACTATATTGCTTGTTTTATATTATTTTTTTCTCCTTCATTTTTCTTTCTTTTTCTTGATGCTTATTGCAAACATTGTCAATTCTGTTTGTTGCACAATTCTGGCATTTATTTTACATTTAAACCATGGCGGGTCACTCAATAAAATATCTTTGACCTGAATTTGTTTTATAATGCTGGATTATAATCAATGGCCTAGAGAAAGCGAACGATATATATATATATATATATATATATATATATATATATATATATATATATATATATATTGTTTATTTTTGTTTTCCTTTAATTACACAAATAGGTAGCTATTAACAATAAAAAAAATTAAAAATGGTTAGAAATTTTCGTCGGCTATGGGCTGGGCTTGTTAGAACTAATTTAGGATTTTCTGAAGAAATGGGGCACCCGGCATTTTGTTGATTCGTTGAGTTCCTTTCTATTGCAGACCCAAAACTCCAACCACAGCAAGAACAGTTTTTTTTATATTTCTATCTCGAGAAATTTGTATTTGCTTAGTATTTAAAAAAATCCGCCACGATACCTATCTATCTATCTATCTATATATATATATATATATATATATATTCAGAGCAGCATGAATCCAACACAAGGACTGACCAAAATCATGTTAGAAAAATTTAAAAAAACAAATGAAAACTACAGACAAAAGTTCATTTTCTCCATCAAGACATTCATTTTTTCTCCTGATGATAGCCATGTTAGAGGTGACAGGTTGTTTCATGCTATACGCAATCGTCAGGCCACGCTCTATCTCTGGCCTGAAGACATTCCATAAATATAGCACACCTTAAGAGTATATTTCTTCATATATATATATATATATATATATATATATATATATATATCTATATATGTCTGTATATATATATATATATATATATATATTAAAAAGAAGAGGGGTGCCGCAAACGTTTTTTAGTTGTAATGTGGATTTATTGAGAAAAATATTATACTGTTTTTACATAATTTCACGACACGTGTTTCTGGTCTGGTCTCAAATTCAGGTGAAAGGGCTTTCACCTGAAGACAGTTTTTTTTCAATAAATCCACATCGTAAAAAAAAAAAAAATATAACCCCCTTTTTAATATACATACTTTTCTTTCGTTGGAACCACTACAACATATTTCTTTTATATATATATATATATAGAGAGAGAGAGAGATAGATAGATAGATAGATAGATAGATAGATAGATTTATATATATATATATTTAGTTAGATACGTTCAGGTTAATCAGTGTGTATTTTTCTTCTTTTTTGTCTTTGATCATAATTTCTGAAGCTATGTTTGTATTGTTCGACCTGTGTTGATAAGAAAATCAACAAAATCTTAACATCTGCTCACTCAGCCACAGACTCAGTATGATGTCCTTACCAGTTTGCAGCTGTTTTTATCATACAACGATGACAGATGTTCCAAAGCAGATACTGACAATTCACCCCTATCATGACAGGTTTTGTACACATTGTGTGCGAACATTGAGCATTCTGAGATAAGGTGATCAGTAGTTTCAATGTATTCGTCATAGAACTTATATTGTGGGCCGGTACTATTATGCAAGATATGCAAGCCTGGTAGTTGCGTGTCAACACGCTCCGGTCCTGTGCAGCAAGAATAAACCCTTCAGTCTCACCAATAAGTCCTCAACACAGGTGAGTTGCAAATTCATCTATATCAGCATCAGTAAAATATATTCCAAATTCCCAGATAATAAACAAAAAAAAATGTGTCAAGCTACGGTAGTCTACGTCCTAAAATGACACGGCATCTGTAAATAAAAAAAAAGGTTCACTAAGTATAATGAGTTGACATTGAATAATCTTATTTCTACAGATCCAACTAGCATCTTTGTCTTTTACTAACTCTAGCTCATATATATATATATATATATATATATATATATATATAAAGTTATATGGATATGAGTTTGGCCCTGGGTTTCACGCATTTGCGATAACTAGACAAAACATTTTTATCTGATGATCGGAAAAGCGTGAATCGCAGGGTCACAAACTCATATCCATATAACTTATTATGTTAGTTCTTTCACTCAAATAAGGTGCATTCCACTAAGTACCGCGCATATAAAATAACATATATATATATATATATATATATATATAAACCAAGGTAGAGCAACGTAACCGATCTCCTGATGTTTGAAGTTTACATATATATATATATATATATATATATATATATATATATATAGAGAGAGAGAGAGAGAGAAAGAGAGAGAGAATGTTAAGGGATTTGTTTTTAATCTGATATTATTATTAAGTTAATTTTAGTGGTTATACGTGTTTGAAATGAACGAAACTTTTTTTAATTTTAAAGAGTTTGCATTACATCTACGAGCCTGCGCACACAAGAAAAGTTTTCTCGCGACCCAGTACACTTAATACACACTGATTAAAATAATGACATTTCTGTCTATATTTCTGAGATGTGGTATTATGTACACTATATTACCGTATTCGAACTATTGTCCTCATCTTTGTTGCCATATTTATCACAACGTTTCAGCCATTGTACGCTCCGGCTTTCTTCAGATGGTTAGAATGTCGAACTGAACACTTTAATTCGCTCTCTGGAGTTGACTGTTCTAGTTTCATGTGCCATATCTAATAGATGCCAGTTATCAGTTATCTCCTGTTAATTCGCCTCTTCAAGTTCTACAATGCCTTAACCAGGAATTGAACTCACAACTCTTTGGATGCTGTCACTGGATCTAACCAACTCCATGATGCACTGTGCCATTTGTCTTTAAGGACATATGTGTATGAATTTTTAGGACTTATTAACTTAATGTCTTCAGGAACCATTTTTACCAAAGCTCATACTGCAATTTTTGCTGTTATCATTGCATGTTTTTTGACTAGTGCTCATATTGCAATTTTTGTTGTTATTATTTCTTTTCTCTGGCACTACTTATTACTGGTTCCTATATTGTATTCATTTCTATGCTTGGTCGGCTCAGGAGATTTTTGTGGCCTAGCATATGTGCTGATTCCTTAAGTTTACGAATTTTCCAATGATGTTCTTTGTCTATGATTTCAACCGGATCCCACAGATGGCGGTGATCTCCCTTTTCTCTCCATATGTGGTCAGCCACGCCTGATTTTCCACTTCCCCTCGTGTTAAAACTTTGTAGTGTTCTTGAAACCTTACCTTAAACGGGCAGCCTGTCTCTTCATTATAAAAAAGGAAAGCGGAAAGAAGTATAAAGGGGAGACATAAATAATCAGACGAAAACTGTTAATAATACAAATATATATATATATATATATATATACACAACTAATGATTATGCCAGATACGTAACACTTTCCCAATAAATTTTAACTATACATCGTTAATGTAAGAATCACAGATTGGCGCTTTGGTTTTTGAAAATATAGAAAAAATGTGAAATTGTCACCTGGGTTTGTTGCAATGCATCCCTCATCCTCACAATGCATGACCCATATGTATATAAAAGACATTTTTATGTTTAACAATCTTTTTATAGACACAAGTATTTAAGTAAATGCTCTGCTTATAATAAACAATATCAAATAACATTTACCGGCCTGAATGTCCGAGAAATTTTCATAGAAAATATTCGTCCTTTGACAGGATTCGAACCTGCATCCTATACGGAACAGTCATTTATGCTGACGTGCCTTAACCGACTCGGCCACAAAGGGCATTCGGTATGCTAGCTCGAATTTACTGTTTATAAACTTCGATCTTCCGGTAAATGTTATTTAATACTGTTTATTATAAAAAACATTTATAAATACTTGTATCTATAAAAGAATGTTAAACATAAAAATGTCTTTAATAAATTGTCGGACTTTTGTCCATATATAATATATATATATATATATATATATATATATATATATATATATACACACACACATATATATATATATATATATATATATATAAAGTGAACATTGATGCCAACACTCACAGGCGACAGGCTGTTTCCTGCTAGACGCAATCGTCAGGCCTGATTATTGCGTCTAGCATGAAATAGCCCTCTGTCGACCATGAGTGTTGACATCAATGTTCACTTTTATATTTATATTTACATCCGCTCTATCTCTGATATTGAGAACCTTATCCTATAAATATAGGTCTCTTTAAGACTATATGTCTGCATATATATATATATATATATATGTATGTATGCATTGACATGATTAAGGAATGTCTAGTATTTGAAATCGTTTTGGCTGTATTTCTCGATTAAAAGTCACTTCTCTTCTCCCTCTCTGCCCAAAGTCATTGGCGGGGAGTTATATACGAAAATATTGGATGTCTTGAATTCCATTCTCTTCTGTTGCCGATTCCCACCTCCGAAATCCCCGACTAGCATGGCAAATTTGGGACAGTGACCTTCTGCTAATCTAAATCACGCTTCAGCGAACTAGTTTCAAAATGGCTGATTGGAGACCTTTCCTGAAAACTAATTTCTGATATTTACATCTGTTAATTCGCTCCGGTTATATTTACTAATAAGCAATTATCAATACAATAAGCGCCAGGTTCTTATTCTTTCAATCGGGTTTCAATTACATTCCGAATGTAACAAGAAAAGGTGACGTGAAACTGGTAAATGAAAAAAAAGTTTGTGCTACGTCAAATATTTAGATGGAATTGGCTTCCTTAAAAATCAACTTTCGAAATGCTGTCTTTTACCTGGGCTCACTAAGATATAAAATCAGATTAAAAATAAAATCCATTAATTCCTTAGAAAAAAAATATATATTAAATAATTACTTAACTTTTTAAATATCAATTTTTATCCCGACATCGATGTTTCTTGGTAAAATTTCTAGTCTTCAGGGGTAGTGTTTTTGAACGGTATTTACCACCGATTGGAGGTCCTTTTCAAGAGGAGTGGCCATGTAAACTTTATCAGCTCTGATGGATTTGCTATTAAATCGGGAGTAAATGGTAATATCATCTGCATAAATGTCTACTTGGGAAATGATGACATCAGGAAGATCATTGATGAAGATCAGAAACTGCGTAGGACCAAGGATAGAGCCTTGGGGGACACCCGAATTCGTGTGAAAGGATCTGGAAGCGAGTCCATTCAAAAGGAAATTCATATCACGATTTGATAGGAACAATTGGATTAAATCAAACAATTATCCAGTAATACCGTAATAAACTAAATAAAAGCACCTTGTCTGTCGTATTCAATGAAATGTATATATATATATATATATATATATATATATATATATATATATATATATGTGTGTGTGTGTGTGTGTGTGTGTGTGTGTGTTATTCATTTTTTTTCTGTTTTGGTCATAAATTATGCAGAAATTCTCTGAATATTGTGTATGGCCGAACACTTTCGGCTATACTTTTAGCCATTGTATACATGTATTTATGAAACAGTTTTTAATAATGCTTATATACGATTCGGTATTTTGTGGAACCACCTCCCAAAAAGGATGCTTTCCCGACGACTGCATACGGAGCGTAACATATATATATATATATATATATATATATATATATATATATATATATATAAAGGGGTTATAACAGCATAATTGTCTAATTGGTAAATTAAGCTCTGAACTTAGGAATGTTTAAAGATATCTTACTGGAATTCTCTGAAGTTTTTAAAATACTATTAGACCCTACTTTGAACAATAAGAATGTATTTAGCTTTAAATTGAAATGATGATCCCTCTTGCTGTTGTGACCTCCGGATCTACTTTTCCTCTTGACTGTTCCCTCTTTTAAAAGGTTATTCACCGTTCTCTTGATAATTCTTGAATGAACTTTGATGTTGGAAGCCAGAGTAGAAATGACAGTACCATTACTGAAAGACTTGATGATCTTTTGCTCTCTCACCATTGCTCAGTTGGGAAGACATAATGGGACTGACAGAAAACGATTTTAACCTTTTCTCTTTCTAGCTGAATAACTCAAATGATTTGTCAATTATTCTTACGACATTTGGTGTCAAGATGGCTAAATGCCTTATCTGAAAACTTGGAAAAAAGAAACTCAATTAATTTAGTGTTTTTTAAGATATTAAACATTTTGTGGGATGGACTATTATTCCATGCTGTTACATCATTTGGACAATTTTGCTGTTACACCCGGTATATATCTCGATCTCTGATGGCGAATGTAAAAATTGTCTGTAGTGTCTGTTGCCTTAAGCGCTCTCGGCCAGTTCTTCAGCCATTTTCAAAGGGTTTGTCATTAATTGTTGTAACTTCATTTCATGGTTGTCTCTTAAATTTAAATTGTACGATGCATATTGTTTGATAGTAGCGTTTATTCCGAGCCCGTGAATGGAACGTGCCCGTGTGAGCAGTAAGAGATAAGAGTTGCACTTTATGAGAATATGAGAAGAAAATAATCTGTTAGCCCTAAACTTGAATAGATTGAGAGTGTAGTCGCTGGGAAAGCATCCTCGTCGGAATCGATTCAGACATGTTGACTTTTTTTCCATGCGTAAATCTTATTAAAAACAAATCCTTACCCTCCTCCTTCTTCTTCTTGTTATCCTCCCCTCTCCTCCTCCTCCTTCTTGTTATCTTCCCCCTCCTCTTTCCCCTTCTTCTTCTTGTTCTCTTCCTCCTCCCCTTCTTTTTCTTGTTATCCTCCCACTCCTCCTTTTCTTGTTATCTTCCCTCCCTCCCCTTCTTCTTCTTGTTATCTCCCCTTCCTCCTCCTCCTCCTTCTTCTTGTTATCCTCCCCCTCCTCTTCCCCCTTCTTCTTGTTATCTTCCCCCTTTCCTCCTCCACCTTCTTCTTCTTGTTGTTATCCTTCTTTCCTCTTCTTCTAACTTCTGGACATGGGTGATCATGTCTCTCCAAACTTCCTATCTCTTATTGCCCTTTGTTAAGCCACTTCCCCACTCTCTTCCGACATCCATTCACACTAGATTGTCAGATAGAAAGCTTACTTGCCTTTCTTCACCTCTCTTGGAGATTATGCTGTCCACACACCCCTCCACCTTTCTCATGATGTGTCCAAAGAATTTCAGCTGTCTTTTTCTGATTCTGAATAGAAGTGTTCTTTTCGTTCATATTTCCTTTAATACTTCCACGTTCTTTACTTACTCCGTCCATGAAATTCTCAACATCCTTCTGTACAACCAAATTTCTGTTGTTTTCACTTTACAAAACGAAAACAACGTCATGATTTATTTTCGAAATTCATAGCAGTAATGATTTTAGGCACACGTTACAATACAAATTAATAAAATTGTCATAGATTTTTAACACATGTTAAAGCAAAAACCTAATAACATTATCATAGGTTTTAGACACACGTTACAGCACAACTTAATAGTATTGTCATAGATTGTAAACACACGTTACAACACAAATTAATAACATTGTCATAGATGATAAAACACACGTTATAGCCCAACTTAATGTTATTGTCATAGATTTTAAGCACACTTTACATCACAACTTAATAACATTGTCATAGATTTTAAACACATGTTACAACACAATTTAATAGCATTGTCATATATTTTTTAACACACGTTACAACACAACTAAATAGCATTGTCATAGATTGAGGCTAAAAGAACAAAAAATGTCAGTTTAATTTTTTGGGGATGCATAATAAGGAAAGAAGGCTTCGAGATTTTAACACTCAAGGACTATATCGAGAGCAAGAAAAGCAAAAGAAACATTAAGCAATCTTCCTAACGTTTGCAGAAAATTGAGTGAAGGAGAGGGTGAATATACACACTTTCTTTTGTGTCTCAAAGAATGGGAGGTTGTGGAGAAACATGATCGCCCACGTCCTGATTTATGACACAGAAGTTCTTGCTTGTTTATGACTCTCTTTGTAGCTGAGAGATTAAAGCATCTAGGATCTAATGACGGTTTCTTCTGCAAAGTCGGGGATCCAGGTTCCAATCCTGGAATTGCATGCATATAATAGTATTCCTCCCGGAATCTGATGTGGTGTACTGCGTTTTCTGATAAATAAATCTTTGATCGTCTTAACATTGAGAACGAAATAATAAGGCAGTGAATAAATCTAAACTTTTCTTCAATGTATTTTTCTTCATCTACCTGTTCTTTGTTGAATATTGTCGCGTCTCTTCTTCATCTTTCAGGAAATCTCATCATCTTCACCTCCTTCAATCCCTTGCAGCTCTCAACACGTTCCTTCCCTCTGCTTCCTTCCCCAGACCACGTTCTGTCAACCACTTGCTTAGGCTCGCTAGGTATGTCATGCAATGTTTTCCCTTGTCTCTCTTTCCCTCTACTCTACCCGTAAGTATCAGATTCTCCAGGCTCTCCATCCTCATAGCGTGTCCCAGAAACTTCAGCTGTCTCTTCCTGATGTTAAGTATAAGCCTCCTCATTGTTTGCATCCTCCCTATATCCATGATATCCTCAGCATCCTTTTGTAGAACCATATCTCCTTCGCTTCGCGTCTCTTTTTCATCTTTCAGGAAATCGTCCAACATTCGCTGCCGTAAAGAAGGACACGGATGTCCTAAACTCAGACTCTGATTGCTCCCAGCTTCTTATAGTATAGCAACAAACCGTCGCTATCTCTCCTTCTTATTCATCTTGGCGACATAACCAACTTTTAATAGTATCCCTGTGTCCCAGGAATTCATGTTTTGTCAAGTTCCTCAAAGTTTTTGATCCTTCTATCTCCCTGTGAACGTTTGACTTAAATCCGGTTTGTTGCCGTAGCAACTTTTAGATAATTTCCACTAATTCCGATATAATTGAGGTTGTCTTTGTTGCAAACTATTGCGTTTTCCTGCAAATCTTGGTAACATGGGGTTACCCGTGGCCGACCGTCAAAAGTGACTGGATTCAGCTGGAAGCTTACAGTTGCAACAAAGTCCGTTGTTGCAGCTTATCACCGAATAGACGTAATTAACCGTAAAGTTTACAAAATTTCTAGGCTCCGACAGAAGAAATACCCATTGGGTAGATCCGCCCTCCTCCTCCAGTACACACAATACTAGTTCCCGTCATTGCCAAAAGATGGCGCTTTTTATTTCTAATGAAAGGAGGGGTCTATAAAAGACGCGTGGTAAGTTATCTTCTTTGTCCTTCTGGATTCTTACAATGTCACCATCGGTCGGTCGCCAGGGAAGCGAACACATTAATTTCATCACAGATAGATAGATAGATAGATAGATAGATAGATAGATAGATAGATATGAACTTAGATAATTATATAGATATGAACTAGATAAGATAGTGGGGGAAAGAAACAAGTAAACAGATAGATAGATAGATAGATAGATAGATGGATAGATAGATAGATATAGACTGAGATAGGTGTGAACGGGAGATAGATAGATACATAGATAGATAGATGGATAGATGGATGGATACGAACTTAGATAATTATATATAGATATGAACTGACATAGATATAGACTGTGAATAGTGAGATGGATGGATAGATGATATAGATAGATAGATAGATAGATAGATATGAACTGAGAGAGGTGTGAACGGAGATAGATAGATAGATAGATAGATAGATAGATAGATAGATAGATAGATAGATTTTTATCCTCTTACTTCTGCCGTCTCTGAACTTCTTAAGAATGAATCAACCTTAATTAACTTCTCGTTATCTTCTTCCATCTTTCACATCTTAAATAAACTCATTCAAAATTAAGTACAGCTCTTTGGCAGGTTTTTGGTTCTTTGCCAAACCTGTGTTTCCGGGAAAACATGAAAGTTGACATTTAACATTAAAATTCTTAAATTTCAAAACTTAAGTAGAATCTTCAGCAAAACTGAAAAAAATAAACATCTTACAGAGCCTCTTCAAAAGATTTACAAATTCCTTTCAACTCTGTCCGTTTCAGCTCTGAAATGTGGTAAACACGTCGGCTTTTTGAATCAGCTTTTTTTTACCACATTTCCACCATCTTCTGTACTTTCTCTAACGTCCCTCGGGAGTAAAATATATTGACTTTCTTTTCCTCTTCCCGCGAAGATACGCCGGAGCAAGTGATATTTAGCTAAACAACCCCCCACCCCGCCACGAGGGTAACAGGTGGCACAAGGCCGGGTTTAACGTGGGATCTCCAAGCCTGTAAGCTCGGCCAAAAATATTCCCTCTTTGAACCCGCATAAACGCGTTCAGGAGCAGTCAACCACCCCGAACGAGACTCTGCCCTTCGGCGGAGCCTCATCCGGGTTCCTCTCCGCCAGAAAGCAGAGAGTTAGACTGTTACTTAGCCCGGAGCCAAGTGTTGAAAAATATGCGTAGTGAACAGATGATGATATGAAACTATGCTATACATAGAATGATCTAGAACAAAAACAAAATCAGCATTCTTTGTTTTACAAGAAATGAGAGTCAAGATAATCCTTTCAAAAACAGAAATTATGAGCGGGAGTTGGAATAAAAGCAGTGATGATAGCTAAACTGAATCCATCATAAAAATGCAGGATGGAGAATTCATAAACACGTCAGATACATCGGGGTAGTGTTCGGTTATGGGACATTCACAGTGACAGATATGAAAAATTGAACATAGAATAGGCTGTAGATTTTTTCCAACCCTACAAAAGACTACAAGATCAAAACATTATCCCAAGAACTCGAACCTTGTTCATAACTAAATCTAGACTCTTATAAACCGGGCGTAACAACAAAAATTGTCCAAATCGTGTAACAGCAAAATTGTTCAATTGATAGATTAAAGCTTTGAACCGTTGTATGTTAGAAATGATTAAAGATATCTTACTGGAATTCGCCAAGGTTTTTATATCACTATTGGACTCTAAGCAATAAGAATGTATAATTATTCTCCAAGCTTAACAGAAGAATCGTGAAAAAATCGTTCATAAATGAAAATGACATGTTCATCATTAATTAATCATAGCTAAAGATCGGAAGCTCATGAAGGATTAAAATGAAGTTCAAATATATATATATATATATATATATATATATATATATATATATATATATATATGTGTGTGTATGTGTATATATATATATATATATATATATATATATATATATATATATATATATATATATATATATATATATATATATATATATATATATATATATATATATATATATGTTCAAGGATCATGTTCAACTTATTCGAGATGATCTTCGCCCTCTCTAACCTTCTAACTTTCTGTCCTGAAGTAACAACGTGCTTCAGAGGTTTCATGCACGATTTTCATTTTCAAGTTTTTTTTTCCACTGCTCTTTGGACTGTCATAGCTGAAACTCTTCTCTTGCGTGCCAAACGTCTTATGAATTGAGTTGGATCTTTTCTAATTGATCTCTTTAGCTCTAAATTGAAATCATGTTCCTTCTTCATATTGTGATCTCCTGATCCAGTTTTCCTCTGTACTGTTCCTCTTTTTTAAATTTATTCACCATTCTCTTGATGGTTCTTGAATGGACTTTGAAGATGGAATCCAGTATATGAATGATGGCGCCATTACTGAAGTCCTGAATGATTTTTCCCTCTTATTGCTCATTTGGGAAGACAGTCAATTAGTTTATTGTTTTTTAGTTTTTTTTTTTGGGGGGGGGTTGAGATATTAAACATTTTGGAAAAAAATGGAATCCTCTGCACTGTCCTCAGATTGAAACCCAAAACACTCTGAAATGTTCGTAATGTCGCCTCCGTTGTAAATGTCAAGCAGTACAGCATGGCGTTTCCAAACTTCTGGCAAAAAGAATTGATTCATGGTGCTCTTTTTCTTATAGACGGTGCCCAACTGATCCTGCTATACTGTGAAGCCGACAAAAATCAAAAGCAACACGCATGCGTGAAATTAAAAAATATAAAATGTCGACAATTTGCCCTTACACCATCTAAATTTCGTAAAATTCTTTAATTCTTACCAAGCTAGGATGTTGAAAAATTTTATTGGCGACAAGGTATCATCATTTTACAGTTGAAATGGCTAGATGTAACCGTAAGTTCTGTGCTAAGAGTTTCTTCTCTCCCATAAGATTCACTTATTGGCATCTCGGCTTCAGTCACTTTCCTACCACCATAATGTAGCTTTCCTTTGCCTTTCCTTTAAATAATTTCATGCTAATTCTTCTTTTCACAATGGTACATAGACTTTATGAATTTAGGTGCAGTACTAGATTGGTGGCAAGATCTCATCATTTTACAGTTGAAATGGCTATATGTAACCGTAAGTTCTATGCTAACAGTTTCATATTTCGCACTTCTCGCTTGTGGTACTCTCTTCCAGAATCTTGCTTCCCAGTCTACTTTGATCTTCAAAATTTTAAATACAATGCCAATCATTATCTTCTGTCTTCTTAATTCCTGTTTTCTTGTTTTCTCTCTCTTTAATAATGTTTCTCTCATATTCTCTCCCAATCACGTGTTAGTGGCTTTATTACCTTGTCTGGTGTGAAATGATAAAAGATAACGGTGTTTGGACGCAAGTTTTGGAAATATTGTTCATACGTATATATTTAAACTCGTTTTCAATGCGTTATTTCCAAGTAAATAAATTGAGTTATTAAGTTCCTGAAATTCAAGAAAATCTCATTTTGACCATTCTTTTGGTTTGAAAACATAAAGTTAAAATATGCTCAAGTTTATATATGTAAATAGATTTCCTATATTAATATTCTCAGTTTCACAGGTCGGTTGACATAATTTCGTTTTTCTTTTAATGTGTCGCATCCTTTCAGGACCTAGGCGATCATGGCTCTCCACTTCCTCCTATCCCTTGTGGCTCTGAATAAGCTCCTTCCCTCTGCTTCCTCCCACAGACCACGTTTTGTCATCCCACCTGCTAATTGCCAGGTTCATTTTCCCTTGTCTCTTTTTCCTATTCGACCATGAGTATCAGATTCTCCAGGCCCTCCTTCCTCATTATATATCCTAGAAACTTCGTCCGCCTCTTCCTTGTTAAGTAAGCTGTTGTTAAGATGAAATTCCTTAGTTGGCAAATCTCAAGACCTCGTCCTTGCCAACACGTCGGTCCAGTTCTCAGCATCCTTCTAGAAAACCATATTCCGTCGCCTCGAGTCTTCTTCATCATTTTGAGGATTTATCCGACATTCGCTGCCGTAAAGGATGACAGATGTCAGTACTTTTTCTTTGTTACCAAATAAATTCGACTGTCTCGTAATACTCTCTGCCTATCTTTTAGAATGAGTCCTGGTTTCTCAATACTTCTACGGATCTCAATGTCGCTTCCAAAACGTTTCCCAGATATTTAAACTTCCGCACCTGCTTGATTTTAGTGTCCCCCCCCAACTTTTAAATAGCATTTCGGGCCAATCTTTTGCTGATGACCATGCATTATGTCTTCTTGTAGTTTATGCTTAGTCCTTTTCTTCTCGCTCTCCTTCGCACTTCTGTTAAGCTTTTTTGTAATTTCTTTTTCTCTTCTATCAAACAGGAATGAAACACTACTTAAACCAAATCTTACGTTTTTGATCTTCAAAAACGTTTTAAAAAAGCAATGGTGAAAAAAAAGGCCAATCAAGTTTTATCTTCTGTCTTCTTAAAAGGAAAGACTGTTTTTTTAGATTTTTGTTACTTTTCTAGCACTTTTGAAAATTTGGGTGTATTTTTTTTCTTAGGTCAAAGATTATTATAGGGATTTTTAATCACGTTTTAGTTAAGACGCATTGTTTTGGAAAATTATTGCAAAAATCTTGTCTGGTTTATTGATAAAAAGATAACGGTGTTTGGACATTTAATCTACCATCTACCACCGCAAGTTTTGTTTGCGAGTTGTTGTTCATAGAATATTTTAAACCAACTATTTTTCAATGGCCGTTATTTCCAACTGAAGATAAAAAAATAAATTGAAACCGTTATATATATATATATATATAAATATATATATAAAATATCATTTTATATATATATATTTATATAAACAAGTTTGAAAACAAAAATTTTTAAAACAACATTTTTGTGTATATGTTGGTGTCTGTTCTTTAGATTTCCCGTACGTATTAATATTCTCATGGCGTCCCTCACAAATCGAAAGACATAATTTCTAAGTTTTTTGTCGTTTAAATGAGCAAATGTCGCATCCCCAGTATTTATAGTATAGGAGAATGACCCTAGGACGAATTTGAAATTAAGGAGGAGCTAACACTTCCTCCTTAATTTTATGGCTTTCTAGAAATTAAAATTTTAGTTCCTCTGATTATATTACTTAAAAGCAGGACATTATAGACCAATTTTTTTTGTCATCCACCTTTACCGAAAATAAAAAGTGCAATAAAAGGAGATTATGTCATGCGTTGTTCTCCTTAGTTAATGTTAGCTTGTTGTCATTTTTAAAATTTTAATTCGAAAATTTATTTCAGATTCTCCAAAATCTCTTTTCCAGCATTATATATCCTATTAATTCGTCCGCCTTTCTTTATGATATAAATTAAGAAAAATGAGATCGTTAAAAAATTTTTTTTTAAAAGAATTTTTGAATTTTTTATGTATAAACGTATAAATTTTAATTTTAAAGGTCCATACTTGTTATCAGAAAATAAGAACATTCTAGTAAACCAAAGACCTCGTTTAAAAAACAAAACATTAGATTACGGAGAATCCAAATGATATTAATTGTTACTTAAAATCATATTAAAAAAGCATCCTTTTTTTTGATAGAACCATATCTCCGTCGAACAAAATTTGTTGTTATCTTCTTCATCTTGAGATGAGGTACCGTTTACCGTCCTCATTCGCTTATATTTATTATACCGGTGGTTTCTAAGGATGACAATGGATGTCAGTATCAGTTAATATTTTCTCACTGCCTTAACCAAAACTAAATTCGAGTCCTGTCACTGGATAACCAACGCCTTTATCCATTGCCCTTGAGAACATTTAGAATTTCTGATTATAAACCTTGTCTTCATCTCAATTTTACTTTTACGGATCTTCCATGTTTTTACCAGAGCTTATTGCTTTTCTTGTTAAAACGTTTTCCTGATATTTAAACTTCCGCATATGCTTCATTTTATGTTTAGTCAATTAGATTTTTAGTGGCTTTGATTCTGATTTTCCCACTGACCATGTCTATGGCGGTGTCTTCTTCCTTTCCATATTTGGTGCCACACCTTTTTCCAGTCCTTTTCTTCTTGCTCTTTGAGCTACCTTCTGTTAAGGGGGGCCTTTAAAAAAATTTCTTTTCCGTGTCTTCTATCAAACATAGCGTAATGTCGTCACTTCTCTTAAAACACGGGTATCCTCTTTTGAAAGATGGAGTTCAATACCCGGTCGTTAAAAGATAACTGATAACCATCCAAAAAACATGGAACGTGAAACTAGAACAGTCTACCCCAGTGAGCGAAAAAAAAGGGTTCCTCAATCACCTGAAAAGGCCAAAAAAACAAAACGTTTATCTTCAAAATAGTCTAATAATGTAAATAATGTACATCTACTTAGTTTAAAAACAAACGGCTGTCGGGGTTAAAAATGCATTTCTGCAATTTTTTAAATTATTTTTGTTTCATTAAATTTTATACTTAAATCAACTAATAGTCTTCAAATTTTCAGGTATATTATATTTTTGGAATATTTTTTCAAAAGAAATAAATAGTATAAAAGACAGCTAAAAAGATTTTTGAGTGTCTTTTTAAATTAGCGTTAAGACGCATTTTAATTTTGGAAAATTAAATTCAAAATTATCTTGAAATTAAACATAAAATAAAAAAGTTCGGGTTATTTTAAGAATTCATTAAACCTTTATCAGGACTTATTCACAAATAAACGGAATTTGTTTTGATATTTAATCCATTGATTTCTACCACCGCTTTATGTTTCAAAACAAAAAAACCGTGTGATGGACTTATGAGTTCTGAAGCCAGTGTTGGTTCAATAGGATAACACTGACTATAACGAATATCCCTAAAAGAGTCCAACCCTAAAAAAAATGGCCGGACTATAGCTTTAAGAAGGTTTATTTAAGATTAAAGATGTCTAAAACACGTAAAAAAAAAGTTTAAAGTGATACCATATATATATATATATATATATATATATATATATATATATATATATATATATATATATATATGTGTGTGTGTATATATATATATATATGTAATACATAGTTTTAAGTTTTATAAATTTACAAGTTAAAATTTGTCAGGCATATATCGTATGTACATTGAAAGGGTCATTAGTTCTTTTAGCAGGACAGAATGTTCGTAAACGTATTCGTCAGGCCTGACGATTGCTTTTATAAAACAGACCATCGCCTCTGGAGGTTGACTTCAATGTTCAAAGACACACACACATCTTCTTATATATATTACATTTTCGTCGCTTATTTTTATACAAATGTTTTTTTTTTTTTGCCTGTTTAAACGACACACACACAGTCACCACATACATATTTATATATATATTATAAATTAATTGATTTAAAATTTGGTTATTTTCGACACAGCTAACTCTGTTTCAAAAATAGAAGCTTAAACCCTAATTTTATTTTTTCAAATAAATTAAAATTTTCTTTTTTCTTCATGATTTTGGATTA
The DNA here is from genome assembly GCA_903632075.3 of Acanthosepion pharaonis. Classification (NCBI taxonomy): domain Eukaryota; kingdom Metazoa; phylum Mollusca; class Cephalopoda; order Sepiida; family Sepiidae; genus Acanthosepion; species Acanthosepion pharaonis. The sequence goes on along the minus strand of CAHIKZ030000813.1, from coordinate 1,097,544 downwards.
AAATTTACTTTTAAATACACAGCTAAAATCACGTTCATGGTTACAGAATAAAATAGGGGTTCTAATTTCATTTTTTGCAATAGGATTTATTTTTGTCAAACAGAAACACCATTTACCGAAAATAAAATTTAAAAAAAAAAAAAAAAAAAAAAGATTATTTAACGGAAAAAATTTTTAATTGTCATCTTTTAAAATAAAAAAATTTTTTTTTTAAAAAAATTTTATTTAACTACTTTTAAAATTAAAATAATTTTCTTTTTATATTTTTAATTTACTATATTCTTTTTAAGAACAGTTAAATTGTCCATTTTTAAATTATTTTAACATTAAGTTTAAGTATTTATTTAGCTTTTTTTTTTTTTTTTTTTTTGTAAAACTATCTCTGGTTATTAATTTCACTGATTCAGTAAACTTTTCTTTTTATATAAAACCTATTATTATAATATTTCAGTGAAAATTATAGGACATATCATTCAAAAGCTAAATGGAACATATAATTTTATTTTTATAAAAATGTTATTTTTGGAATCTTTTAATATTTTTATTTAAAAAGAAATTTTTAGAATTTTCAATTTAACTATGTTTAATTAAAATTCAAAATTACAACTTTAAAATTTTAAAATTTTTCATTGTTTAGTTTTAATAGACTATATTACTTTATAACAGAAGGAAAATTATCATATTAAGTAAGATTATTTTTCCATAAAAGTATATAGTATTTAATTTATTTATTTATTAATTTTTTTTTTTTTTTTTTTTTTCAGCTTCTTTTAAATTTAAATTTATTTACAAAAATATTAATGGCACTTTTTTTAAAAATAGCTAAATTTTCCAGATTTAGTAAACTTTATTTATTTATTAATTTATTTATTTAAAATATGTAACCTAATTAAAAAAGTAGAATTTTTCGTCAAATTTTGATATATTGGGATCACTAGGCTTCTTCTGATCTCATTGGCCTAGTTATACAATCTTCGTAGAAATTAATAAGATGATATTGGTTTGTACAGGGGACGATGGGCTAATGTCATTAGAAACTCAACGAACTTCAAAATAGATAGAATTAAAAGTTATTATATAAAGATTTAAAAGCATGGGCTTAAAATTTACAGTTATTCGACTCCTAGATATAACTTTAGATCTAAATTACATACACACCTTATAAAAACCCAACACCAACCTTTATATATACATCCTCAATCAAATCACCCCCCTCTATAATTAAACATATTTATCCATGGAATTAGTCAGTTAATAACAAGATTTTTGAATATCCCTCTCCTAAAAGATTCTCCAAAAACCCAAAACTAGTGTATATAAAAAAATGAAATGGAAAACATTGATGTCCTGTTATTTGGTATACTCCCCATATAACCAAATGGTAAAAAACAGATTAGACATAAATTCCTCCATTAATAGTCAAGCATTTCCCTTGTGAAAATAAACTGTACTATTTTCAATTTCTGGGTTAATAAAAGAACCTGTCTTCAGAACCATCTAATTTTAAATAAACTTTTTACAAGAACTTAAGCTGTTATCATTCATGTTTTTTGCCAGAATTATATTGCAATTTTTAAATAAACTTCCAAAACCAAAAAAATTAGACAATTTAAGATAAAACTGATGTAAATCAAAACTATGTAATTGTCTTACAAAATAAATGTTGCACTCATTAGTATACCAATGCACTCCTGATAACATAAAATATATATAGGTTATTGAATTCAAAAAAGTTCAACCAACATCAAACTTGAATAAATAAATCAAACATCTCTCTCAAAAATATTTCTGGCATCTAAAAGAATCAAATAAAACACCTACAGTAAAATGGAAGTTAATAAGAAGAGCTAGAATTTGTGTTTAAACGACCCGTCCTCTATGTATACAAAGAGAAACTATATATTACTAAGTTTATAAAAAAAAAATTTACTGAATCAGAGAAATGAAATAGCTATTATATGCCGTCATTGTCAAAATTTCCTTAAATAATATTAAAAAAAAAAAAAAAAAAAATTGGAATCAGGAAAAATGTTTTTTTTTGTTATTTAAAATTGTGGTTAAAACGTATTAAACATAAACACCGTTTAAAAAATTGTAGTTAAATAAAATGTATCCTAACCTGAAACACCTCTATAATAAATGTACTACAAACACTTGAATGAACCGATAAAACACCTCTGAAAATGAAATTATAACTAAAGCTAGATGATTTAAGGTACACACCCATTGTTCTTTGTACATACATCTCCCTTATTACTCAGGTTACTATTTTAAAATAAATATTTAATTAATTAATCGTCAAGTTTTTCTGAAAATGACTTCTAGATAGTTTTGTTCAATATTACTTAAATTTTAAAATAAAAAATTTCATATACTTTGTTATGGAAATTTACACTATAATTATCTGTTATAAAGTAATATAACATTAAAATCTAACAATGAAAATTACTTTTAAAACTTTTAATGAAAATATAGTTTTAAAAATTTTAATATGGTAATTTAAAATTGTAATTAAATAAAAATGAATTCTTCAGTTCTTTTTACATTCATATGAAACTTTTTACTTAGCCATATATTTAAAATAAATAAATAAATTAGTAATAAATAAAGTTTACTAAATCCGAAATGACTTGGCTAATTTTGGAAGTTCCATTATATTCTAAAATAATACTTTAAAATATAAAGGTTTAAAATTGTAATTTACATATACTTGGATATTGAAAATAATTTTAACTATGGCTATTCCTTCTGTTATAAAAATATAGTCTAATATAACTAACAATGAAATATTTCAAAAGTTTAAAGTTTGTAATTTAAAATTGAAACTAAAATTTCAGTTAAATTGAATGAATTCTAACCTAAGTTTCTTTTAAATAATACTACATAAAAAGAATTCAAAAAAGCAAATTCAGTAAAATAAAATTAATATTATATTTTTTTGAATGACCCATATTTTTTTTTAATAAAATTATAAAGGTTTAAATAGTTTATAAAAAAAAAAAAAAAAATGTAACCTAATATACATATTTAAACTTGAATTAAAATTAAGTTTTAATTCTGAGAAATGACTTAGATACAGTAAAATATTTTAAATAATATCTAAATAAAAAGTTTAAAATTCAATTTATTATCTTTGATAAAAAATTTAGTTTACATAAAATAAATTATCCTTCTTTATAAAAAAAATCTTTCTAAATTAAAATTCATTAATATAGTTTAAAATTTTAATTTTATCGCGTTATTTTAAAATTTTAAAATTGAAATTAAAATTGTAGTAAAATAAAATGAATTCCATGTTATTTATACATACATATGAAACTTTATTAATTAGATTTCATATATTTGAAATAAATTTAATTAATTAATAAATAAAAAAAACTAAATCTGAGAAATGATATGGACTTTTTAGAAGTTCCATTAATATTACTTAAATATTTTAAATTTAAAGGAAAAAAAAAAAAAAAAAAAAAAAAAAAATTAATAAATAAATAAATAAATAAATAAACATATACTTTGATATGGAAAATAATCTTACTTAATATGAGAACCCTGTTATAAAGTATATTTCTATTAAAACACTAAACAATGAAAATATTTTAAAATTTTAAAGTTGTAATTTTGAATTTGTAATAAAATTTATTTAAATTGAATTAATTCTAACCTAAATTTCTACTAATACTACACGCATTAAAAAGAATCCAAAAAAAACACCTATAGTAAAATAAAATTAATATGAAATACCATAACATGTATTTTGAATGACCCATATATATATATGAAATATATAATAATATTTATATATAAAAAAATATATGAATATAAATTATATAACCATTTCTGCTGTCATAGTCATATATAAAAAAAAAAAAATGTAACCTCATATACATACTTAAACTTAATTTAAAATAATCCTTTATAATGAATTCTAAATTTTAACTGAGTTAAAATGAATATAGTAAAATCAAAATTAAAAAAAAATATAAATCGTAGTTAAATAAAAAAGTATTGAAAAAAAAAAAAAAAAAAAAAAAAACAAAGATTTTAAAATTTTTACCGTTAACAATTTTTTTTTTTTTTTTTTTTAAATCGAACGACATCCATTCAACCGACGTCAGGTTTCAGTGTAAAATACATCGTCACCCCTTACCAAAATGTAGCTAATAACTGATACAATGATACTGTCATATGGAAAATCTAGACACCCGTGTTCAATTTGAGTAGAATATTCTGTAACCATGGAAACGTGATTTTTAATGTGTCAAAACTTTTAAATTTTAAAAGTTATCTCCAAAATTCACTTGAAGATGAAATAGAACTAATGCTTTTAATTTATTTTGGTAAAATAAAATTTTTTAGCTTCTATTTTTGAAACATAGTTATTTTTAAATCCATATAAATGTTTTTATAATATTAATGCTCTGTTTACATTGACACTATTTTGTAAAATAAAATATCATAAGAACACCAGATTTTATATCTTACTGTTCTTTCTTTTTATATATATATATATATATATATAGAGAGAGAGAGAGAGAGAGAAAAGAGAGAGAGAGATACACCTAGTGAGCCAGACAAACCTACCTAGGTTTCACCTAAACGGATCGTCAGGGAAAGTAAGGCCTTACTTTCCCTGACGATTAAACCAGATGCATTAGTAAAATGAATGCAGTAACATGGAAAAAATATAGAAAGCTGTTTTTCTTTCAGGGATGTTCTTCTGTGACCGACTGATTCAAAATCCATGACGGCCCCAAAAGGCTCTAGTGAGCTAAATGTTTGGGACCCCACAATCAAAGATGGCCGCCTCGGCAGAGGCGACATATCACTTTTTAATCGTTCAGCTCACAAACCTGTGTAATACCTCTTTTCCAACTAATTTGATGATGAGAAATTCAAGTATTCCCTTATTATTTAAGATATAAAGACAATTTAACCTAAAAAACCCTAGATTACTAACTTAAACAGTATAAAGAATACGCCATTTTACTAGGTAGAATGGATATCTTAAGACAATCTTTGCTTTGCTGTCTGGTGAATCTATACAAACAGGGTGCAGCAGCTGCTTTTCTGCGATCTTGTTGAAGCGCTGCTGAAATTGTACAAGCAGTTAAATCCTGTGTATGTGGTTGTTCTGCCATTCCAAATTATCTTCATTATCGTCAACGATGAGAGCATTCTTATCCAGAGCTGAATAGAGATAGTTCCTCTTGTCGATCATCGATTATCTGAGACACCTGGGTAGTCAAACGCTCTATAAGAAGACCCTCAGGTGAGGAAAAGTGATTCAGACGCATTTCGTGCACTTTTATGGATTCATCAAGGTTTTTCCACCCAGGCAGTCGCGAGTCGCAAATATTAGGAATCAATTTTTGAATTTTAACCAAGACTTTTTAGATCAGGTTGTCCTTATAACTTAAAAATAAGGTCATAAATGGATTTCTCATCATCAAATTAGTTGGAAAAGAGGTATTACACAGGTTTGTGAGCTTAATAATTAAAAAGATATATATGTCGTTTCGGCAGAAGCGGAAATCTTGGATTTTGGGCTTTCGAACATTTAGTTCACGACGGACTTTTACGGATCTTTTTGAATCAGTAGGTCACAGAACAGCATCCCTGAAAAAATATTTTTTCATATTTGTTTCCATGTCCATCTGTAATGCTTCTTGTCTAAATGGCTAAATGTCGGTACTTGCTCAATTCCACCATCTTTAATTCACAGATTGCATCTTGCACGCTTCCTCTTACTATGCAACATTAATTCTGCATTCTTATATATTACAGTTAATCCTTTCTTCTTGTTTTCCTTTACTGCAGTAAATTTTCTAATATTTGTATCTCCGAATATACACCACTTTAGTTTCCTTTCTTTCGAAATACGGCCACTTTTAGATCCACTGGTGCGACAGAGTGTAATCAATTTCTATTATTTCCTCAGATTAGACCATTTGCAGTGGCGTGCATTAATATGAATTTATTTTCAGGGTGCATGATGAAATATTTTGGCCTTGAAAAATATGGCATCATCCGTGATTACATGATATTTTTATCACGCCCAAACACTATTGTCTAGACTGTCGATTAGTTGTCATACGGCCATTGTCTCCGATTAACGTTATTATAAGGAAGCGTACGAAAATTTAACTCTGCACGAACAGAATGGCAATGTTTACCAGTGAGCAAATCAAAGTACTATCGACTGGCTTGGAAACTCTCCTGATTTAAATCCAATCGAGAACCTGGAAATACTTACTGGTATGGACATACGAAGTACTAACGTATGCACTGGGTCATGTTTCATTGGAAAATACGAAAAAAGTAAATAATAACGGAATTATTCGTTTTGTTTCAATTAATTTGCACAAGGGTGTATACGTATATATGAATGTGACCGTATCTGCTTCTCACGGGCAGGCCTTCTCAGCCACAAACGTGGACAGAGAAAGACTCCCATCTAACAATGGGATGCCCAGCAAAACGTTTCGTGAAGTATTTGTGACCATGTGTGTAGATCAGTCGGTTGTCTCACTCGGAATCATGAAACAAAACGTCCAGATAATCAGATTGTTATCGGAAGTCTTGCCTTTACTCAATGTGGATTGGCTTCCAATTCACTTGCATATCTTACGAGCAATTTAAGATATCATCGAAAATGACCTCTAGTCAGTTGTTAACCGGGGCAAGAAATGGATTCCAAAACAAAACTGCTGTCATTTAATCACGAACTATTTGTGCTCTTCCTCAGCATGAATGATGCTATCCTACAGGAAAGCAACTCATTACACCTTCCTGGTAGCAAGTTTTCCACTGACATGCAGTGGAGTGATTATGAATGAATCAATTACTGCTGCTGGGAAGTTTGTTCACTGTGTCGTTCTAGTCAATTTTTTGTCACCAGAAAACGTCTTGCACCTTTATAATTCTACCATTCGTCCGTGCAGTGAAAATTGCTACCATATCTGGTCAGGTATATCTCGAGATTCATGGCAAAATCTAAATAAGGGTCTCAAATGTATTTGTTTTCAACCTGACAAGTCGACTTCAGTCATGTTCCCACCGTTGTGACAAGGCTTCCCTCTGTCTTTTCTACAAATATTTTTATGGTAATTGTTCTGATGAACTTTCCTCCTTGATATTTCGACTGCATGAATTCAAGAGTGCAACTAGATTGGCAACTCGGTCTCACGGCTTTACAGTTGAACTAACAAGATATCGAATAGTGTCTTTTCTCGCACTTCTTGCCTGTGGAATTCCCATCTGATTTTTTTACCTCCCTTCTACCTTCAACCCACAAATGCAACGCCAATAGCCGCCTTCTATCTATCTGAAACATGTTCTTTTATTGACTTTCTCTTGAACAAAATCTTCTTACTCTTTCACTCTCAGTAACCTTTTGCGTCTTAGTGGCATTATCACCCTGATTGGGGTGAAATGATGAAAAATATCATGAACATGGAAATCATTCTTAAATGTCCGTTTGGGGTTTATATGTTATGAGATAGAGTCGGTCTTACTCGGCCACGAATCGTCTTTTTCATATCTGTGTACATATTCTGTTAATGTTGCTAGGCGCAAATATTAGTGTTCTGACTTTTCTGTGTTGAAGACATTTTATTAAGTGTATACTTTTGTTCTACCATATGCTTTTTCGTGTGCGTGTGTGTGTGTGTGTGTGTGTGTGTGTGTGTGTGTGTGTGTGTGTGTGTGTGTGTGCGTGTGTGTGTGCGCGCGCGCGTGAATCCGATATGGCAATAAGAAACCATTTCTGTCAACAGATGTCATTTGCCTCAGCGCCACGACTGGGCAGGGCGTTAGATTTGCAATTGATCCGAGTCATATTATAGGCTGACCGGAGTAATACTGCCATATTTGTAAAATCAAAAAAGAACATATTGCGAGAAAAATAAATGTAAGAGAAAACGGAATCCAAAAATATGTAATTGAAAAATTGTAAATTGAAAATGAAAGAAAGAAATAAAGAAAGAAAGAATCTGAATCGATGAATGAAAGAAAGGATGAACGAGAATCGATGAAAGAAAAAAGAAAGAAAGAAAGAAAGAAAGAAAGAATGAATGAATGAATGAATGAATGCAAAAAACAAACAAACAAAGGATCTGAATCGATGAAAGAAAGAATGCAAGAAAGATTATGAATCGATGAAAGAAATGAAGAATTGATGAATGAAAGAAAGAAAGAAAAAAGAAAGAAAGAATCTTAATCGATGAAAAAAGAAACAAAGAAAGAAAGAAAGAATCTGAATCGATGAAAGAAAAAAAGAATTGGTGAAAGAAAGAAAGAAAGAAAAAGAAAGAATGAAAGAAATAAAGAAAGAAAGAAAGAAAAAGAAACAGTACAAAGAAAGAAAGAAATGAAACGAAACGAAAAGATCGCAAGAAATCTAAGAAAATATGACGTATAAGAAAGGAAAAAAAGTATCTGAATCGATGAAAGAAAGAAAGAGAGAAAGAAAAGCAGTAAAAGAATGAAAGAAAGAAAAATGAAATGAAGCGAAACGATCACAAGAAAAGTTAATTTGTAAGAAAGAAAGAAAAAAGAGTCTGAATTGATGAAAGAAAGAAAGAAAATGAACTGAAACGAAACGATAAGAAAGGATCACAAGAAAACTAAGAAAACATAACTTGTAAGAAAGAAAGAAAGAAAGAAAGAAAGAAAGAAAGATAGAAAGAAAGAAAGAAAGAAAGAATCAAATATAGAACCTAAATTATACCAAGGAAGAAAGAAAATAATCGGCATTTGAAGAAAGAAATAAAGAAAAGAAAGAAAAAAAAACGTAATGCACCGGTTAACAAGCTCGTCTTACTGAATATTCAAGAATTTGATTCTGAGAAGGTTATGATGGCCCTAGGCCAAACTGAGTAAACACTTGGTAAGTAATATGACGCAATAATAACAGGAATAGCTACACACTTCCCAGCTGTCCAGTGGGCGGAGATCAATCCCAGGTAAACTCCACTTTCTGGAATGTTAATTTTCAGAACACCTTACTCTTATCTTAGAAGATTGTTGTTATACAATCTTCCCCCAACCTGCTCAATTTTCACTCCGCTGAGCTTTCACTGTACTTAACTAAGCTTAGAAATAAGCATAGGCCTGCTACGTAGCTAAAGTGGTCGCGTATTTTTCACTGACACTGCCTTGTCGATGAATTACAACCCCTTTCAAACAGACTCAAACGTCGCAGACCCAACGCGCCTTCTTCGTCCACTCCTCAGTCATTTGAACAGGAGTAGAGGTTCATCCCTTGTTTTCGGTTTAGGATTGGGTCTCGGGTTGCTCCTAAATTCTACTTCAATTCTATACGCCTAACGTCTCTGTCTGACCTCTGAAATGTTATTCCCTAATTAAATGTTAACCTCTTCACGTCTAGAATTAGCTGTCTAACTTTCCTGGTATCTTGCCCTTTCTTACGCTAATTTAACTCCACACAGTAACCCTCTACTTTGAGTGGCCCTTGGGCCTTGTATTAGGCGAACATTAGTATAAAAAATCCTACTAGTTTAGACCTTCACACCTAGAAATTGATATGCTGTGGGTGAAACATCTTCATCCCTTTCCTATTGCATTGGTAATAAGTTTCATTTGAAAAAATTCTGAAGAGACGGGTCGTTGTGGACAGACTCCCAAGAGTATGCTTCCCCGTTCGCTACAACCTTAATCTACCGTAATTTCTCGAAAATAATACGCATTTCTTTTTACTGTATATTACAGGTGATAGTAGGGGCGCGTATTATAAATAGGTTTAAACAAAAATAATTTTTTCGTTATTGATTTATAATAATAAATACGTACTTTTTTCTTAGCTGAATAACAAAACGCTAAAAATTCAAAAGTTTATCTTCGTAGTCATCAGGCAAACGCTGGGATATGGATGTTCTCCTCCTCATAGATATATATCAAACCTCCACATAAAAAGAAAAGACCAGTTTATTGAAGCTTTAAATGTGTTTCCATGATACATGGTTTTCATAAGTTCTTTTGTCTTCATCCTTATTTCCACAGGACTTATGGAACATCCATTTGATCGTCTTTCTTTCACAAATTCAACTAAACTTTGTTCCATATCTGGACATTAAGCTTTTCTTCTTCTACCTATAGCTTTGGAACTTGATTTACACTTTTTTAGTTCATTTTTATTCTTTCTCCATAAACGTATGTTAGCCTCATTCAACTCATATTCTCTAACTGCAGCTCTGTTTCCAATCCTTTTGCTAATTCTATTACTTTTTGGTTAAAATTTGCACCATAACTCGCAAATTTTGGTGACATTTTGGTGGTAAAAGAAAATGTTATATTTATCGAGAAAACCGCTGGTAATTTTCAGCATTATTTTAGCCGCTTAGTTTCGATTTTATTCTTAATATCAAAGTCGACAAAATGTCTTCGTAATTATTTTTTGAGAAAATTTATAGATGCGTATTATACATAGGGATAGATATATTTCTTAATTTTTGGGGTCATTTGTTGGGGGTGCGTATTATTTATGGGTGCGTATTATTTTCGAGAAATTACGGTAATCAGACCTAGGGCCAATGGTTATCTATTCTACATATCATACTTTAAAATTCTTATGTCCATAAAACAATCCCGTTCAGTAAACCGCCCCTTGAGTGGTTCTAGAGTCTTGCATTGAGTGAACAATGGCGTAAAAAACAAGTGCGGTTCGAGAGTAAGTACAAGCAGGGAATTCGAATGCTGATTTTTCAAGCAGTCAGTCATTCTCTACTTAGAAGACTGTCACAACACAATCTTCTTACTCTTTTTCCATAATCCACTAATGTCTTGAGGTCTAATAACATTTACTGGTTATTATGAACATCTACTGAGCTCAAAGGTCATTCTTCTTTTGAATGTCTGTTGGATTCACTCCAGACCCCAACTGAAACAGATATGCGATCTATTGCTAAATATAGTGGGAAAATATTCTGGCTCATTATAACGCTCTCGGAAGTGTCTGCCTTATATTCATAAGAGGCTGATTTGATCATAAATTGAGTATTACTGAATATCTGGACAAGAGCTTCTTAATCCTTACTTTCTAGCCTTCATACGGTTCGAAATCGTTCACACTGTCCTGTGGGAAATTCCTTATTCTTCACTACGTAAACGTTGCAACTCTATCGCCATTTCCATGGAAAATGTTCAGATAATCTACATTCTTCTGTTCTCTCAGTTTAGACATTTACACAGTCTTGGGAGGGAAAATTTATTCTCTAATCTGCAGCTTCTTTCCCATAGGTGCAACAGAGCAAGCCTTTCATTACTCTCTCGCTATTTTTATATCAAATGTTCAGATGATCTCAATTCTTTAGTTCAACCAGTTCAGACCTTCACATCTAGGATATTTACACAGTCTTGTGAGGAAAGACTTATTCTCCACTCTACATCCTTGTCCCTCCCAGGTGTAACATCGCATGATTATTGTTTCACTATCGTTACTTTCAAGGTAAATGTTCCCATTAAATTCATTCTTCAGTTCCACCAACTCAGACCTTTACAGCTAAGACATTTACGCAGTCTTGCGAAGGAAGACTTATTCTCCAATCCTTAGCCTCTATCCTATAGGCGAAACACTGCAAGCCTTTCGCTACTCTATCGCTATTTCCATGGCAAGTGTTAAGATTAATTCCATTCTACAGTCCCGCCATTTCAGACTTTTACAGCTCGGACATTTACATAGTTTTGGGAGAGAAGAGTTATTCGCCAATCTGCAGCCTCTTTCAAATAGGCGATACATTGCAGACATCGCTATCCCATCGCTATTTCCATAGCAAATGTTCAGATTAATTCCATTCTACAGTCCCGCCATTTCAGATCTTTACAGCTAGGACATTTACACAGTCTTGGGAGAGAGGAGTTATCCGCTAGTCTACAGATCTTTTCCTATAGCCGTGTCTGTACAAGCCTTTCGTTAATCTATCGCTATTTCCATGGCAAATGTTCAGATTAATTCCATCCTACAGCCCCACCAGTTCAGACATATGCAGCTAGGACATTTATGCAGTCTTGGGAAAGAAGAGTTATTCGCCAATCTGCATCCTCTTTCACAGGCAATACATTGCAGACCATTCCATACTCTATCGCTATTTCAATGGTAGATGTTCAGATGAGCCTCTTTTACTCCATTATGCTTTAGATCCAACAGTTCAGGATTCTCCACTCTACAACCTCTTTTCTCACAAGTGGAACATCGCATGTCTATCACTACAGTATCGATACTTTCAAGGCAAATGTTCCCATGAGGTACATTCTTCATTTCCATCAATTCAGACCTTTACAGCGAAGACATTCAATCAGTCTTGAGAAGGAAGACCTATTTTCCAATCCACAGCCTCTATCCTATAGGCGAAACACTGCAAGCTTTTCGCTACTCTATCACTATTTCCATGGTATGTGTTCAGATGATCTCCATTTTTTAGTACAACCAGTTAAGATATTTATAGCTAGGATATGCCATGGCGCATCTACGGAGTCAATTCATCCTCATTTCTCCCGTATGCTAAATGCATGTGGATATTTTCACTCAGACAGCTTTTCCTAAGAACAGATACTTTGTTAAATATACTCCCATGTGAATGCTTTCCTGAACATTATAAACTTAATCTCTTCAAGTTAAATGTCAATCGTTAACCTTGTATTCTCCTCTTCTTAAAATCTCTCTCCTTCATCTCATATATGTCATTCATCAGGAATATTTTAACTCTAATTTGAGTGGCTCCTGAGTCTTCTGCTGGATGCACTTTAGTACTTCAGAATGAGGAAAGGTTATGTTTCGAAACGTCTGACGAAAATCCAAATTCCTGCAAAAGGCTTGCTCGTTAACCACTACACAGCCACGTGCATTAACGCAAATGAGAGTCCTGATGATTTAAGCGGGGATTAATTTCTCATTTACAAGTAAAAAAAAAAAATAGGACAGTACCTTGTCGAATGATGAGAGCCTAACCTTTACGTAAATCTATTGGCCCGACCCACCTGAAAATTGGTTATGTCAGCGCACAGGTAAGCACAGATATCGAGTAACGAGTGTCGAGAAAGCAAGCAGCAAGTGTAACAAGGAAAGAATATATAATGGTTGTGTATATTTCCAATTAATCCAGGCAGTGAGTAGAGAAGGTTGAATTTTTTTTGTGTCGTGGGCAGAATGAAAAACAAAAAACAAAAAAAAAACACTTCATGTCTAAAATCAATTATACGCTTAGCACGTTTATCGGGGAGTGAAATTTCGATTGGAATGCAGCTTGTGATCTGGGGAGGGGGAGGTATTAATATCGGAAAAGTTTTACTTGGCTTGGCAAGCATGAAGAAATACATTTTGCCAGGAAGAATTGCCGTTTGTGGAAACATATCATTCTCGCACATTCTTTGTTTAATTGAGCATGAAAGAAAAAGAAGTATACTACAGATGCATAGGATATGCATATTCAAAACGTATTGGGTTGAGGCAAAAGATTCTAGCTTATGCTTTTGTCAAAGACTTTTATTCCTATAAACTGAGTACAACATTATCCAACCATCGATGTATTTTCTCTTCAATGACCTTATTTTTATGCTAGACAAATTTTCTCACCAGAATCAGGCTTGCATATTTAAAAGTCATTCTTATTTATTTATATTGATCATTCATGCATTTAATATTGCTGCCATCTCGGGTCTGGTGTTTCTGCCATTTATTCAGAGATTCTTGATGAAATACAAAAATGAATCTGCGATGATATCGGTCCTGATCTGGCATATCGGCTTCAGTACTTTCCCCACTGCCGTAAGCTCCCTGTGTCTTTTCTATAAAGACTTTCATGATAATTTTTCTGACGAACTTTCCCAAAGACAAAAAATGTACATATGGGGACGAATTAGGACTTCATAGAGACTTTAAGGTATTATGGTAGCTGTGGATTAATGAATATCGGCTCGGAGTTCGAATTCCAGTTGAATCCATTACATTCACTTACGTGTTAATACCATTGGGAAAGGTACGAATCCTCTTCTTCTCCCACAAGCTATAGGCAAATAGCAGGACAGACCGGGTTCTATAGCCTTGGAAAGAAAGAAATGGCAACCTACTGCGGGAAAAATCTGCCTAGTCAGTCATATATCGAAAGATACATGATCGCCTAAGCGTGTATCACATATGGCACATAACTTACTGAGTAAGAATGATATGTAAGAATGTGGTGTGTTGGTGTGAGGAATGCTGTGGTATATTTGCGTCAGTAATTGTGGTTACGTAGGTTTCGTTATATGACAGATATAACCCAGCCTTACTCACTCCCTCCTTTTGGCCTTGTGCCACATTTTTATATTACAACAAAATAAAGATTACTTTCTTCTATGGCAACTTGACTTTATAAATTTAAACGCAGTACTAGATTGGCGGTACGGTCTCATTATTTTTCAGTTGAAATGGCTAAAACTAACTGTAATTTTTATGCTACTTGTTTATTTCGCATGTCCCGCTTGTCTTACTTTCGAGTCAACTTTAATCTTGCAAAAAATTTAAATGCAATGTCAATCGTTATTTTCTGTCATCTTAATCCTTGTCCTTTTAATGTTCTATCTCCTGAATGTTGTTTTCTTTTTCTCATATTCTCTTATACTCAGTAACACCTTGCGTCTTAGTGGCTTTGTTCATGGGGAAATGATTAAAAACCAACAACTTTCATCGAAATATTTTTAAGCTTCTTAGACTAATTCAAAATCTCTCGCAGTATTTCCCGACATAATCCTGTATCCATTTAAATCCATAGCAACATTAAATTTAAATCCATAGCAACATTATGTAATCCTCAAAGTATGTTACCTGAATGTATATCATTAAGCGATAGTTTTCGCCGAAATTGTGTATTCGTCCATAAAAGAATGATTTCGGGTTTTACAGTAAGGTTCGTCCTGTACAAGACCCAGGTGCCACTCGAGGTAGAGGGTTATGTTAGAAGGTAATATTTGCGAATAGCGGTGGAAGATAACGGCTAACCCTCGCCTTGAACAAGTTAAGATTGTAGTGACCGGGAAAACACCCTCTTTGGAGTCAATTCCACAGAGCAGGGGTTCATTGGAAGAAGCTGTTCGAGTGGAACTTACTTGTCAACGATAGAATGCGGAGGGAATGTGAGTGGTTTGCCATTATGCAAGTGCCGTGGTATGTCCTTGCCGTGAAGGTTTGAATTGGCGGGACCAGGGAATGTCCGAGTGCAGCGAGAGGTTTTTTACATTCCGCCTGCGGGAGAGAGGTTGTACGAAAGAGAATAATTTGGCACCCACAAAGGCAAGACAGTCTAATTAAGGCTTCGTTGAATATTCACGTTGAGAGAAGCGTTGGCCGAATACCGAACCGAAAAATGACACGTCGGAAGAATGCAACGCGTTTGTAACAAGAGGAAGACGTTATTGTTTAGCAAAAAATTCTTGCGCAGAAAACAATCCTTTCTGTATCATTCATACTTGTTGACAGGTTTATATCAACGACTTTTTTTAATTGGTTCTTCTATCAATGTTTCTCTAATTAATGAATTTTATGGCCTACAACATTTTCTGCCATTTAGCAAAAAAATCAATTTTCAAACAACGTAAACCTTTCCCGAAACATGATTGCACCGACTACATTACTTTCCATGAGAGAACACTATTTACATTGTTCGGACTATCACAACGTTTCGGCCTTTTAGTATCTGTCTATATTTCTGAGATGAGGTATTATGTACACTATTTACATTATTCGGACTATTATCCTCATCTCTGTCGCTATATTTATTACAACGTTTCGGCCTTTCAGTATCTGTCTATATTTCTGAGATGAGGTATTATGTACACTATTTACATTATTCGGACTATTATCTATATATATCATTGATGCCATTATTATTATTATTATTATATATATATATATATATATATATATATATATATATATATATATATATATATAAAATTCCCATGAGGTGAAAATCCAGGTAAAACACAATGTTCAAGACAGTGTAATATAATATAAAAGGCTCAAACACTAAAATTAGTCCATAGATGTCCATATTTTTATTTATCAGGTCATCTCATAAGTTCTGTCCGAATTTTAACTTTTTTTAAAATGAACGAAATTTAAAGAGTATTTTATAATGTCTAATGTAGCTGAACATTATTTTTATGATGCATTTAAACTGATCAAATTTTATTTCAGAGAACAATAAAATTAAATTTTGTTTGATTAAAACCCTGCTAACATGGAAGTACCCAAGAATCATTTGAGGCACATAATGCTTTATGAGTTCAAGAAAGGAAACTCAGCAGCCGAAGCAACTAGAAACATTCACACAGTTTATGGAGAGGAATGTGTGAATGAAAGAATTTGCAGAAGATGGTTTGCAAAATTCAGAGGTGGAGATTTCACCCTTGAAGATGAAGATCGAACCGGACGTACAGTTGAGTTTGATGAAAAGCTTCTTGAAGCAGCCCTTGAAGAAAATCCTGCTTTATCAGTTGAGGAATTGGCAGTGGTTCTCAGTTCAAACCATACAACTGTTCATCGTCATCTTCAACAACTTGGCAAAGTTCCTAAACTTGGAAAATGGATGCCTCATGAAATTTCTGAAAACAACCTCATATCCCGAGTTGGCATCTGCTCTTCTCTCCATTTTCACCAACTTGTTTCACCTTTTTTGGATAGACTTGTGACTGGCGACGAAAAATGGATCCTTTATCGAAATGTTAAGCGTCGTAGACAGGGGCTTGGTAAAGGGGAAGGACCCCGGCCACAGCCGAGAATGGAACTTCATGGTCAAAAGGTTTTTCTTTCCATCTGGTGGGATCACCAAGGAATAATCCAAGTTGAGTTCTTACCACCTAATGCAACAATTAATGCTCAAATATACTGTCAGCAATTAGAGCGTTTGAACCAAGCTTTGAGGAAAAAAAGACCTGCTCTAGTGAATCGAAAAGAGGTGAAGTTTCATCAGGACAATGCGCGACCCCACACAGCAAGAATCACGTCACAAAAGATCGAAGAACTTGGTTGGAAGAAAATTCCTCATCCAGCTTATTCTCCCGATCTTGCTCCTTCAGACTACCATTTGTTTCGTAGCTTACAGAATCATTTGGAAGAAACAGCTTTTGTAACACAGGAAGAGATTAAAACTGACATTTGTGAGTTCTTCGAATCAAAGCCAAAAGAATTTTACAGTAATGGAATTAGTAAGCTTGTTAATAGATGGAAGGAAGTCATAGATAATCAGGGAAAATACATTGTT
The DNA here is from genome assembly GCA_903632075.3 of Acanthosepion pharaonis. NCBI lineage: Eukaryota > Metazoa > Mollusca > Cephalopoda > Sepiida > Sepiidae > Acanthosepion > Acanthosepion pharaonis. The sequence goes on along the minus strand of CAHIKZ030000813.1, from coordinate 1,080,289 downwards.
GATCGAATCTGTAATTAAATGTAACGTTTGGTCACTTGTTTTCTTTATTCAAAATTCGGACAGAACTTATTGGATGACCTGATACATACGCTCTATCCCTGATATCGGTAAATTTATTTCACAAATATAGTATGCCTTAAAACTATATTTTTACCATATCATATTATATTTATATTTTTATACGCGTATCTATATTGGCGTATATATATATATATATATATATATATATATGTCTGTGTGTATGTGTGTGTGTATGTGTGTGTGTTGTATATAGTGTGTGTATTTTGCTTAATCAAAAATAGCAAACTTCTTATGAAATTCAATCTTAGAAATCTATATATAAGCGGAAACCTGCACTGTTAATTTGCAGATATTCTGTGCACTCACCAAAGCATAACCTGTGTGATTGCGATTGCAGCGCAGACGAACGGATGTGCACATATATCTATTTCTAAAGTATTAAAGGATTTTTATTTTATAATCAGTTATATATTTTTTATTACTTAAAACGTGTTTTTTAATGGATTCCTGTCTTTCAGTAGACGACCCGTTTATTTTACACAGTATTATGTTTCATCTACCGTCCTGAACATTCAAAAAATCTTATTAAAGAAAATTCTCCCTCCGGCAGGATTCAAACCTACACCCACTTTGTAGGAGAAACCGCCGTTTGATTCCAAGTGCCTTGACCACTCGGCTATGAAGTGCTTCACAATCAAGTAAAGTTCTATTTACTTTTGAATCACAGCTTTAAAAAAAGACAGAGGGTCAACTGAAAATATAGGTATCCACAAAAAGTAACGTTTAAAATAATAAAATTATTTCTTTTTTAAATTTTTCTATTTATTGACAGTTGAATATATGTTTTAGAGCGTGTGATGAAGATGACAGTTTGAAATTGTCGAAAGTACTTGGTATGTGTCTTCCATCTTACAACTCGAATATAAGGAACTTATTATTCAAGGAATTGATAGTAAGTCAATGTCTCATTAAGTTCTGTTGGCGAAGTGATTTCGCCATTAATCAGATTAACATTGCTATTTAATTCTTTGTATAAATTTTCTTTATGATATAAAATATAAGCTGCACACAGTGATATATGTGTGTGGGGATGCATAATTGTGAAAGCATTACTGCAAACGTCATCTCACTGAGTCTTTATTTCGGGTGACCTATTCTGAATTTGTGTTTAGCTGCTTAACCGAAGCAGGGAACTATGAGAGACTAATACAGCAAACTGGGAATCCGATGGCTAATTCATTTATCTTAGATTACGTCATGATGTTAAACGGTATGCTGTGTCGTCGAACAAAGGCTTACACACACAGACGACAGCATGTCTGCTAACCTATATTTCCAAAAAAAGCTTGGATATGCGCCTGGAGCAATAGATAAAGGGCTTGGAGCGAGGAATCGTTGCATTCACTTTCGCGCCAGTAACCTTGGGAATGGTATGAATACATCTCTTCTCTCCCCACCAAGAATTATATCCTTTGATCGTAACCAGTCTACAAGAAGGAAAAAAATTAAACCCAACCTGGAGAGAGTTGCCAAAGATCGGATGCTGAAAAGCCTATTTGCATATATATATATATATATATATATATATATATATATATATATATAAATATATAAAATAACAACGTTAAACATAAAAATGTCTTTAATAAATATATATATATATATATATTGTTATTTATTCGAGAATTATAATAAAAATATGTTATAAAATCACTAAAAAAATAGCCATTTTTATTGTAACACTTCTGGTGTCATATCAAGTGATGGTGTTGTAGATTCAACACCTTCACTTGATAAGACACCAGAAGTGTTAAAATAAAATGGCTATTTTTGTAGTGATTTTATAACATGACGTTATACTTCTCGAATAAATAATTATATTTGATCTACTCCATATTGAGCACTCTTTTATGAATAGTATTTTTGGTTACTGGAATTTCTTCCTTATACAACAATCCTATACTTCGATATATATATATATATATATATATATATATATATATATATATATATATATATATATATATATATATATGATCGAAATAAAAGTATAAAATTTAATATTGCAAGACATATTAAAACCATTAAAACAATATTAAATAATAAAAAAAAACAAAAAAACTCAACAACAAGGGGGGGGAAGCAACCGGTTTCGCTCCCGCTCGTCAGGCTTCCACGGGAGATTCAATATTAAAACAGAGAAATGTACAATGTGAATAGCTGGAAAAAAAAATTACGCATATATATATATATATATATGTTTGTATATGCAAGAAGGAACTAGAGGCAGATGACAGCGAGTCCCAACAAACACTCACGTTGTTTGACAAAGAAGGCTTGCGGGACCCGATGTAAAGTGCCTCCAGAACCTTCAGGTGAAATACAGAGTGTGACCGGGCCAACACGGTGAACCAGTCAACACTAATATTTATTTGTATTAAAAATACAAAATGTGGCACATGGCCAAAGAGGGGGATGGGGAATGACGGTCTTCTTCTGTCTTTAATCTAAAACTTAGCTAGTCACAGACACTGACCCAAACAAGCCAACAATAATCCAATCACCAAAACATCACATTCACTCCTACCTTTCTTACTACGTCCACCATAATACCTCAGTTTCTCTATGACGTCCTAAATAGTCCCCTTATATACACATATTGTTCATGGGGGGAGGGTCATAATAATAACAACTTTTAAAATCCCCAAATGAATATTTACACAATGAAATAATTATTTACATTAAAATAAACAAAACTGAGTTAGTAATAAAAAAACCCATAAACTATGAATGTGGCAGAAATCTCAGTTAACCGGACGAAATCGATGCGGGACTAAGAAAATGAGTACACATTCAAACCATCAAGCATTCACACAAACACTCACTCATTCATACACAACAACAAATACGAAAACACACACCCGAAACGAAAGGCGCCCCACATCCACCAGAAAATTGACATCACTAACCACCTAACGAGGGAGGGGATGGGGAATTAAACAAAAGTAAAAAAATGGGACAGAAATAAAAGGGACCAATGAGCTTACATACCCTAGCTAAGTTAAACGGGAAAAAAAAAAAAAAACTAAATATTCAAAAACAAAAACCTAGTCTAACCTAATATCTGGGTGGGTTGCCTACGTTCAACCCTGTTAGGACAATATTCTGTGCCTAACCGACATCTAAATGCCACTCTAGGTCAGCCCCTTTCACTCTACACATTCGCGCAAGATTCACCCACCTTTTGGCGAATTCTGATGATGGGAGCCGCCGCCTTTTCGTCCTAATCTTGACTTTAAGCTGATGCCTAAAGTACAAGATCAGTTGGGAAGAGGTGAACTTCTCGCCTTCATAGAATCCTTCTGTCGCGTCGTCCAAATCACGACTCGCATAACCCCTAGTAAGCAACAGAACACATAGTGTTCAGCCTTCGTCAATTGCGATACCACATTGCTACAAACAGAACTGGCTTCCAGGACAAAAAAACTTTCCCTGCAGCATGCGAACCATGAGGCCTTCAACAAACCTGCACAACGGCACTACCGCACTGCACTGAAAAAGGCGTGACCAATGGTCTCGACATTCCCAGTACAGCGACGACAGTTTGGATATTTCTCCAAGCCTGCTGCACAAAGTCTTTGCCGACCCAGAGGGCCCCGCGAATCATCAGCCAGGTGAGTGATGCCTCATCGTTATTGAGACATTTCAACCCAGGCGCCCAAGGCCATATCGAGCCTCCTGCTTCGTAAGACCGAGCTCGTCGATCAAATCATCTTGAACGGCCCCCCTAACTAACACACGATATAATGCCTTACGAGACAACGCTTGGGCGTCGGAGAGGCCAACCGACGACCGCAAGAGGAGCTTCAAAGCACGACGACATTCACGATAGAAGGAGCACTCGCCACGAGGAGTACGACCGGCCTCCTCCTCGCACGAGTGCACACTTCTCAGGGATGGGAAATGTTTACGGACATCTTCTTTCCAAAAGGTGCCCACCTCATCCAAACCGCGACACATTCGGTCGAGAAAGGTAATGCGTAGCATATATTGACGCATCTCAATGCTAGGCATTCCCAGACCGCCCTCAGAGGGATGAAGGCAACAGACCTCGCGAGATACCATAGGGGGCCTTGCCCTTCCACAAGAAAGAGAACAAGGTCCGGACTAATGACATTAGTCGGGCACACGGGAGGGAAGCACAGAAAGACGGTAGAGGAGTATCGGATAGATGTGGGAACCACAAACTTCCGCCCTTCCCTTCAGGGAAAGTCTCCTCCGAGACCACAGACTCGCCGCGGCCTCGGCCCGCCCCTGTACCTCCGACCAATTCTTTTCCAACTGGAGATCAGGACCGAACCAGACGCCGAGTATCTTGATCGGCCCATCCGTCCAGAGGAAAGGTCCGGGAAGAGAAACTCCCTTCCACGCACCCAACCGCAAGCCCACAGACTTATCGCGGTTGATTTTGGCCCCTGTCACCATCTCATACCCACTGATCTGCTTACTGACTTCGTTAATCTCGGCTCTGCTCGACACAAGAACCGAAACGTCGTCAGCATAGGCAGAATACCTGGCCGAGGTGTTAGCACCAGGCAGCGAAATACCGCGTAGGACCGGATTCGCCTTTAACTTGCGAAGGAAAGGCCCAACGCAAGAACGTAAAGCAGAGGCGATAGCGGACAACCTTGACGAATGGAGCGAGACAATACGAAAGGCTTCGATCTTACCCCATTCACTTCCACCAGCGCACCGGGGGTCGCATACAAGAGACGGATCCAGGAGCGAAAGTCGGCTCCGAAACCGGCCGCCGAAAGGACAGCCTCCAGAAATCGATGGTCAACCCTATCGAAGGCCTTGGACTGATCTAAATTGATCAGCGCGGCTTCACTGTCGACTTGTTCTAAGATCAGGCGTACCATATGAAGGTTATCCTGAATAGTCCTGCCCTTCACAGCACAAGTCTGTTCAGGGCCAATCAGACTAGACAGGACAAGCTGCAAACGGTTGGCCAAGATCTTCGCCAAAATCTTTAAGTCAGTGTTTAACATCGTTAAAGGGCGAAAGTTCCCTAACCCATCCCTCCGTCCTTGTCCTTACGCAGCAACTTGATGACACCTCTGGTGAAGCGTTGAGGTAAAGACCCCTGCCTCATCCAGTGGTTGTACATCAGTTCCAGCAAAGGCACAAAAACGTGCGACAACCTCAAGTAAACTTCGTAGGGCAGACCATCTAATCCCGGAGACTTATCCAGGCCAACCTGCTTCAGCGCTTCCCAGATTTCCGACTCTGTTATGCGGCCCTCGCACCTAGCCACTTCAGCTGCCGAGAGGCAGGGAAAGTCAGCTAAATAGGCGTCGAACTGAGCAGAACTCAGACCGGGCTCCCTGGTGAAAAGCTCCTGAAAATAATCTCGAAAGACCTCACATATGCCCGCGTTTGTAGTCACAGTCCGCTTATCCGGTAATGTGACGCACGCTATATGTCGCCTGGCCGCGTTTCGATTTTCCTCTACACGCAGTTCAGCGGCCATATTCGTTGCCTCAGAAGACATTCTTTTAACCTAGCCCTAACTACCAGAGCTTGGTCCTTCTTGATAAGCAAGGAGGCCAACTCTGCCTTAGCTAAGACTATGTCCCCACTAACACGGGATTTCACGGCCCGATCAACTTTTCTTCTAAAGCCGTTTGCGCCGCTAATTTATCTAAATTGAGCCGACGACTAAAGTCGGCAGTAAACGAACGAATCTTAGATTTTAATTTGCCCCACCAGGCATTTCCCACAACCGCTCCCGTCAATTCCCTCTGGATTGTTAGTAGCAGCTGGTCCCGGAAACCCTGATCACTGAAAAGCGAACAGTTCAATTTCCAGTAACCAGCCAACTTAACCTTAGGGTTTATCTAAGTTTACACGGACCCGGACAAGCCTATGGTCCGTATAAACTATATAATGGAAACTTGGACAGCCTAAGAGCCCTACATCGACTCTCTTAACTAAGACTCGATCCAGGTAGCTCGTAAGCGAGCCAGGAGCCGAGCTGCCACTAGTAGTCCAAGTCCATGCTACCTCCCGAGGGTGTTCATTCCGAAACTTATCGACAAGATCAACTCATCGATAAAGTCCCGAAATGGTTTCACATCCGGGTTGTTAGTACCTTTTTTTTGCCCTATCCGATCTATATCGGGGTCAAGGACGGCATTTTAATCCCCCGCTAAAACTACCCGACGAGACGTCGTCAAGAACGGCGCGATCTGCCGAAACAAAGCAGGCCGCTCAGAATGGATATTGGGCGCATAAACCCCAATGAGACGAAGATGCTTATCCTTTATGGTAACATCCAGCACGCAAAGCCTGCCCGCCGGATCTGCGAAGACAAGGGTACATGCAGCCTTCAAAGACCTGCAAACTAGCCAAGAGACACCCCTCGAACAACCATCAAAACATGCTGAATAAAGGGCGAACCCCCTAGACAGTATGTCCTCACGATCATGAGAAGAAAACCGGGTCTCTTGCAAACAACATATATTCACCCCGAGGCGCTGAAGGTCACGAGAGAGCCTCGCCCTGCGAGACTCGGACCTCAGGCCCCGGGCATTCAAACTTGCTAACCAGAGAGCCATCGTGAAGCCGATTAGGGTTGCCCTTCAGGATAGAACATGGCTGGGGTGAGGACACCCACAGCTCGTCCCATGGATCCCGACGCCATCTCATTTTCGACGGTATCGTCCTGAGACAAGCCGCCGATGTCCGAAGGGTAGGTAAGTTTTAACGCTCTATAAAGGGATGGGTGAACGAAAACCGGGACCCTCCCTTTTAGTTTCTGGTTTGCTTCGTCACAATCAGGATCCAGTAGGTATGCAGCAGGGGGCACCATTTTTAGAGATGACTGGGCCTCCTCTATCATGCCCCAAATCTCCCGCGTTCCCGGGCCCGTTCTAATTACTGTTAAGACCCTCTTGGCGGAGGGGAAATTCTCGGGCCTTTCCACCTCTTTATTGCTGATGTTTTGGAAATTCCAAAGGATTTTTAAATCCTTTGGATTTCGAGTTTGGCCAAATACCCTCTCCGCCTGGTCCCGGGAAACGCGGCAGACGTCTTCCCCTGGGAAATAAGGTGGTTTGACTTTTTTTTTCTTTTTGTCAGAGATGTTTTGAGAGTCAGGACTTCTGACTCTCTTTTTTTGAGGTGTATGAATGGGTGTTTGACTGGGTGTAGACATTGGAGAAATGTTAGGGGTGGTTGATGGGGTCCACCCAGAAGGAGTCCTTACTGGCGAAGGCTTAGATGAGTATATATGTTTTACAGGCGAATTTGACAGAGATTTGGGCGGATGGGGCTTTATAAATTTTGATGAAGTAGGGGAGGACGGGGCAGAGGATAGAGGGCCGGTGCCCCGACGATTTTTTTTTTTTTCCCCGCTTTGCTTCCCAATTTCTCTTTCAGCTTTTTTTATGTCGAGAATCTTCTGCCAACTCGGCTCGTTTAGCTTTTGTGCTTCGGTCGCCGTTTTTTATGACGCAGAGGCGTCGCCCTCAGAGCTGGTAGAGGGAATGGGGCTGTAGGTGATGATGTCCCTGAGTCATGCTGGGACGGAGGAACCGCTGTTTGGCTCTTCCCCTGCCCCCTAACCACGAGATGCCATTCCCCTCCTCCTTCTCCTTAACCACACTAGTGGCAGGCGTCGGTTTCGGGGGCAATGTGGGCTTGGACCCAACCGAGGGACTTTGCCCATCGGTCCGCCTCGCAGCTAGACCCATTACAGGTGCCGCGGATTTATCCTTATCGGCCAAGGGGGTATTTTGGTCGCCTGCGACCGGAACTCCAGGGGCCTTCTTCCCTGGGCAGGAGGAGGAAAGGTGACCAGTCTCTCCACACCTCCAGCAAGTCGGACGCCTACCAGTCACGATGACCGGCATTTTCCGGTCGCCTAAAACCAAACAGTTGGGGACGGACTTGAAGGCCTCTTGATCCAGCATGATGTCAAAAGTCCATCCCCCGTTCAGATTGTCGGAGAGAGCTCTAAAATCTGGCCGTACTGCATAAAAAATGCAGCCAGAAGCTCTCCTGAAATTTGAGGAGGAACCTCGAAAACGGCCACCCTGGTCCGCCTGCGGCCTTCATATTCTGTACGTAAAATCAGATCCTTTGTGATCAGCTCTTTTTTTGGCCATAGACAGGCAATCTTCTGGTGTGGGCAGCAGAATGTCCCACATGAAAAAATCCCCTACCTTTTATAACTCTTTGGGGTTTTATCCCCAGGGACAAAAGTGATTTAATCACAATGTCTTTTTGTGGAGCGACAAATCTTTTAGTTTTCTTGTCCACCACAAAAACGTCACCATTCTTCTTAGCGAACATACCGAGTTCCTGGACATCATCGACGAACCCATCTTTCTTCACCAGATGGGCATAACCTTTCGCCTTGTCCAGGAAATCCGCCATGTTCAGTATACAATTCGGAGGAGACTTCCAACAAGAGGGCGACTCCACTGAAGCGTCTTTAGGGGCAACATTCGGACTTTCTCCTTTTCTGGAGGAACTCTGGTCAGTCTTAGGGCTGTTGTTAGCTTTTGGGCTGTTGTTAGCTTTTGGGCTTTTACCAGCCCGCTTTTTTGTGTCATCCTTTGGGTTGGTATTATCCACCTTCCCAAAGAGGTCTTTTTTAACTTTGGACCGACAGCCTTCGTCGGCCATACTGAAAGGTTGTGGAAACAACCACTAGCGGGTTTTTTTTTTTTTTTTTTAACACACAGGGAGAGGAGTTGGGAAAAAAACACAAAATAAAGAAAGCCTGGATAAACCAGGAAATTAAAAAACAAACAAACAAACAAATGAAAAAAAGACTGAAAACAGGTAAGACTTTCTAAAAAAATAAAATAAAAATAAAAATGGCGCCCGAAGGCAGCCGAAAAAAAAACAGAAAACTTCTCTCTTTTTTTTTACCAGAACAAACTAAACAAAAGTACAAAAATAGAAAATAAAGTTTAGCGGCTGACGCCGCTAAAGAAAAGGAATTAAAAGAAAAGATAAGCTAGTCAAAAAAAATAAAAAGGAGAAAGAAGGCGACTGAAGTCGCTAAAAAAAATATAAAAAGAAATAAACAAAAAAGCTTCTTTTTCTTTTTTTTTTCTTTTTCCTAAACTGGTCTTCTTTTTTAGATAGAGAAAAAAAATAAAAATAAAAAAGCAGTCGTCCGGTTTGACAAAGTCTAACCGGACTAAAAAAAGAAAAAATGTGAGCTAAGGCCCAAATACAAATTAAAAACAAACAAAAAAGAAATAGAAAAAATTAAAAAGAATGAAAATAAAACAATAACTTATCAGATAAGGAAAGGTCCAATTGATTTTCACACGAAAGTTCTTCCAAAAATTAAGCAGCTGAAAAAAAAAGTCTCACTACACAGTACGGGAAAAAAAGGGGGGTGAGAGAAACAGTCAGAATAAACGTCAAAACGGTCTCTGAACCAGTCAACACTAAATTTGGCGGCACAATCTCTGCTATTTTAAAGATATTCGCATATTGCGGAACTGTAGGTGTTCGGGACGAGTCCACTTAACGGCAAGGTGTGTTTTCTAATTTTAGTAGGAACGTGCTGCTTTATTCTAGTGTCTAAGCGCTGAGTTGTTCTCCCTATGTAGTTGGCTCCGCAACTACAAACGTATTTGTAAACAATTGAATTGATATGGTGGGGAGGGATAACGTCTTTACACGCAGATCGAAACATGGGCCGAGTTTGAAAAATAATCCGAACTTCAGCAGGGAAAAAGCAGCAGCGGACCTTTGATGAAATTTCTTTGGCCATTTTTTCACACTTTGTGCCAATCCAAGGTAATCTAAGGTAAACAGGGCATTTTTTGACAGTGTAGAAATCGGCACTTCTGAACTCTTCAACTTTACTCCGGATAACTGAATTAACAGTATCAAGAGGATATCCCAAATTACATAGGGTATCCCTAATAAAGTTAATTTCGTTGTTCAGGAAAGGCTCGGAGCAAATCTTTAATGCTCTGTGGAGGAGGGTTTTGATAATGTTGATCTTGCGCTTAGTGGGACAAAAAGAGTCCCAACGCGTGTATAACCCTGCAAAAGTAGGTTTTCTATAAACGGAAGTAAGAAAACCTGTTACCGTGCGATGTACTAATACATCCAAAAAAGCCAATTGATGATTAGACTCTTTTTCGATAGTGAACCTTAGTGCCGGATGGATACCATTTAAGAACGAAAGAAACTGGTCAGCCTCAACTTCACCGTTAAATAAGCAAAAGGTGTCGTCCACATACCGATAGTACAGTTGAGGACAAAGTGGATTACTTCGTATCTTTTCTTCCTGGAAGCCAACAAATATGTTAGCAAGTGCCGGACCCAAAGGCGAGTTCATAGCGACTCTGTCGATCTGTCGGTACATAGTATTGTTGAAACTGAATTCAACGGAGGACGTTGCAAATCTCATCAATTCCCGAAAAATTGACTCAGGAAAACTAGGTGGAGTTAATGAACTGCGATAGAGATAGTCGCAACAAATATCGATGGTTTCCATCAAAGGGACACAAGTATACAAGGAAGAAACATCGAAAGAGCACATAAACTTACCGGAAGAAGACAATTTTTAATATGTCTTGTAATATTAAATTTTATACTTTTATTTCGATCATTAAATTTTGTACCTACAAAAATATCTTTAAATATATATATATATATATACCGGATGCTACAGCAAAATTGTCAAAATCATGTAACTGCAAATCTGTACAATTGTTAGATTAGGCTTTGACATGCTGTATCTTAGAAATGATTAAAGAGATCTTACTGGAATTTTCCGAGGTTTTTATAGCAGTATTGGAAACAACATTGCGCTATAAGATTGTATAATTACTCTCCAAGTTTAACAGATGAATTGTGATGAAATCGAGCATAGATGAATATGACATATTCATCATTAATTAATCAAAGCCAAGGATAGTGTTCAAATATATATATATATATATATATATATATATATATATATTATTTCAGAATCATTTTTCAACTTATTCGATTATCTTCGCCCTCTCAAAACCTCCTAACTTTCTGTCCTGGAGTAACAAGTTACCGCGTAGCATTCACGTTCGATTTCAATTTTTTTTTCCTGCTCTTTTGACTGTGATAGCTAAAAGTCCTCTCTCACGTTCCAAGCGTCTTATGAATTGAGTTGGTACTTTCTAATTGATCTCTTTAACTCTAAGTTGAAGTGATAATCCCTATTCTTTTTGTGACCACCTGATTCATTTTTCAACTCTACTGTTCCATTTTTTAAACTTATTCACGGCTCTCTTGATGTTTCTTGAATAGAAGCCAGAGTATTAATGTTGCTACCATTACTGAAGGCCTGAATGATTTTTTTTTCCTTTCACCATTGCTCAGCTGGGAAGATAATTGGTTTGACACAAAATGATTTGGACCTGTTCTCTTTTTAGCTGAATTGCCCCAAGTGTTTTTCAATGATTCTTACGACGATTTGGAAAATTTTTCTGTAACACCCGGTACATCTGTATACATACAAACATGCACGTACTTTATAAGTTCACAGATACAGTCCTTTGATACGCACTCTTTTCGTGGCCAAAAGCAGGTCCATTCTAGTAATGTAAACTAACACCTTCTGCTGTATTAGGTACTCTCCTATAAATGAGGTACAAAAGAGGTAGCCTGCCTTTACAAGGAGACACAAGGAGGCAGCCATGTTAGAAGGTAAGTCATTTGACTTCTATCTTATATAGTTAACATTTAAATTCTTCTGTTTAGGATTTCTGGACATTAGCGGTCGTGGCTCTCCACCTTTTCTTGACCTTCGTTGTTCCTAATAAATTTTGTCATTTTGCTATTTCTCCTAAGCTCTGTTCTGTTATCTATTTATAAAAGCTCGTTAGATAGTATACGCTGATTTTTTTCTGTCCCCCTTAGCTTCAATATGCCCTGTGAGTGTCAAATTTTCAAAGCCCTCTTTCCTCATTATGTACCCCTGAAACTTCAACTGTCTCTTTCTGATGTTGATTATAAGCGTCCTTTTTTCCCATTTTTTCTAAAACTTCATTGTTTGTCACATGTTCAGTTCATAGCATTCTCAGGATCCTTCTGCAGAACCGTATTTCTGTTGCTTCAAGTCTCTTCTTTATCTGTGAGAAGATTGTCCAGTATACAGTAACATATACATGGATTGACATTATGTAATAGTTTAGTATTCTTTTGTTTGTTTCTAACAAAATTTTCCTGTTTTTTATTACTTTGCTTAGCTTTTGGAAGGCATCTTTCGCTATCCTAATGTGCCTTCAAATTTCAATATCGCCCTCTGTTAAAACATTTCTCAGATATTTAATTTATTTACTTGCTCGATTTTGTTATCTCCATTTTATAATTTGAATAATGGGCTGTTTTCTACTTGGCATGTCAATTTTTAACATTAAAAGTGGTTAAAAAAATGTTTATAAATCGTTCAGTATGTACTCATAGGCGTATGAGGAATATTGCGTGTGAGTTTTAGCTTATAAAAGGTGTTCCAATAACTTGGAAAGATTTTCAATGTGAATTAAATTTTAGCGTCTAATGATTTTTTCTTTTCTTTCAAATTTAACAACTTGAGTCTTTGGCAGTTTAAACTATGGACAGATTAACAATCAAGTTAAATTTATCGAAGCCTATTACGAAAATGGACGTTCAAACAGAATTTGAACGAGAAGTTCCCAGGTCGCATCATCTCTCGAAACAGTGAAGTCAATTAGCCACTACGATTGTACGACTTGACGCCTTTAGATTTCTTTCTTTGGGGTCATCTCAAAAGTAAGGTCTATGCCAACAAACCAACAAAAATTCAACAGCTGAAGGATGAGATAATAAGGCATATTGGTCAGATCGAGGAACAACTATACAGAGACATCATCAAAAATTTTGACCATCGAGTGGAGGTGTGCCGTCGAAGCCTTGGCAGACATTTGGGCGATATTATTTTTCACACATAATTACCATGACTTAAATAGCATGATCCAATAGAGAAATAAATCAATTTTCACCAATTTTCACTGATTTATTTACTGTTGCCTTTGATCCGTTTTAATGAAACATCCTTTACTATCTTAGACACATGAAAAAAAAATAATGATGTGTTATGACTCTTTTAATCTTGTGTGTGTTTTTTATTCTGTAACTAGAAATAAAGATTTGATGGTATCTTAAATGTTTTGCTGCTTAACAAAAATACCGTATAATGTATCTTATTGTAAAATAAAGTTTGCATGTTATACTAAATGTTGTTGTTATTTAACACGACAATGATAATGAATTTTAATTAGAAATATAGATTGCATGTTATCCTAAACGTTGTTATTTTCTATGAGAAATAATGATTGGTGTGAACGCAGACATAGCTCGACAAATCAAGAACGAAAGATTTGTTTACTTGTTACTTTTGCTCAGCAGAACTTTTGCAAATTGTTGTGTAATCATCTCTTGAATATTGCATCTTAATGTGAAATCAAGAAGTGAAAATAGTTTTATTACATTTATAATTTTAGTACAACATTATAATGTGAATTGTTTCAACTAGAAATATTTACATTGGTAGTTACCATACCGAGGCAGTTGTTAGCCTACTGCAATCCATGGTACAAGCATACTAGTCTACTTATGAGTACTGAGACACCATAGGATTTAATACAAATGCAGAAGAACGTGTACCTATGTTTTATAGACTACGCAAAGGCGTTCGACAAAGTACGCCACAAAGATCGGTTAGAGTTGCTCAGAAACCTTAACATATTCGGTAAAGACATTAGAACAATCCAAAATCTCTGTTGGCGGTAAACCATCTGCATACTGATAAAAAAAAATGAACTCAACAGATATACAAAAATAGAAGGGGGTGTAAGACAAGGATGTGTCTTCTCACCGGACTTATTCAACCTATACAGCGAGACAGTTCTGAGAGAACTGGAAAATCTATCAGGATCCATCAATGGCGGCCACAATCTTAATAACACATCTTTCGAATGCATCTTTGGCTATCTCAATACGCCTTCGGATTTCAGTATCGCACTTTTGGTTACCGAGGTAGTTGATAGCCTAATGCGGCCCATGGCGCAAGCATATTAGCCTATTTACCAGTGCCGATACACCACAGGATATAAGACTAGCTTTTTGTAACTGTTGTATTAGACGACCCTTATTTTGGCGCATTTTTTTTTAATATTTAAAATCGCCTTATATCCGGAAATATGCCTTGTATAAATAGATCGAGATACTGTAGAAGTCAAATGACTTACCTTCTAACATGGCTGCCTCCTTGTGTCTCCTTGTAAAGACAGGCTACCTCATTTCTACCTCATTTATAGGAGAGTACCTAATACAGCAGGTGGATTAGTCTACATAACTAGAATGGACCTGTTTGCTTTGTGTTAATGCCATTGTAAAAGGCATGAATCCACCTTCCTCCAGATATGGGTTAAATGGCACAACAAACTGGGCTATTTTATCTTGAGTGCCATATAATTTAGGAGAATTGATTGATTTGTTTTTTTTACAGATTATCAACATTTTGCATGTTATTCAAAACCAGAAAATATTTTTAGATTTTAAGAATTTTTATTTTTTGGACATTATAATGGGATACTGATACAAGTTTTACTAATTAACCTATAGCCGGTGGTACTGAAGAGGTGGATTCAAACTTTAAAAGAATCCTGCTAGGAATTCAAACTCAGTTCCCTGATTAACAATTCAAAGCCATCTTCCATTACACCACCTGCACATTTAATCTTAGAGCACCTGGTATCCACAAACAGTCAGGTATACACCAGGATAAACATTGCTTAACTTCAGTGAGAATCGATGTTTCAATGTGGTGTATGTAGAAGTCAAACATGGCTGCCTCCTTGTGTCTCTTTGTAAAGGCAGGCTATCTCATTTCTACCTCATTTATAAGAGAGTACCTAATATAGCAGGTGGGTTAGTCTACTTTACTAGAATGGACCTGCCCAACACATTTGCATGTGTGGACTATATTCAGCAATATATCTCTTCATCAAATCACTCAATAAGGATTTAACTTAAAGTCACTCCACCAGTCTACTTGCGTGTCAGACCTCTTGTATACTAACTAATATTCTACAGATACTAAGAGAGGGAGATACGGTACACAGGGAGATAATGCACTAAGTGACTGATATTTCTATTCTTGTCCCGTATTCAGATACATTTAAAAAAAGACCCCAGAATTCATATATATATGTGTGTGTGTGTGTGTGTGTGTGTGTGTGTGTGTGTGTATGCTTGCGTGTGTGTATGTATGCAAATGTGTAAATGCATGTGTGTGTGATTGCGTATGTTAGAGGTGATGGCATATTGTATGGAAAGAGTTATTGTAAACAGTTGTGTTTGTAGAAATAAGCAAATCTGTGCGCTCCAGGCAATTTTCCGAGACACGTCTGGAAGTTCAGCCGCGTCGTCCCGATTTCAGAAAATAAAATCCTCATTGTTTTGTGTACATGGCAGATGTTTTCTTTTCTGAGAGCTAAACTAAAAAAAATCCTCATTATTCGAAACAACAGCGAAGTTGTCCACAGAGTTACGGTAAACCCGACCCGTCCTGGGTATGACGATAAACTACATCCGGCAGCAACATTGGAAGGTTTTCAGGAGCGTAAAACCACATTTACTTGATGTTGTTCCCAGATCCAGTCTGACCAGGGGTGGTAGCACCTGTTAGGGTCCCAGCTTTGGGCAAATAGTGACACCCCCCCCCAAAAAAAAAACTGAGGTGAAAACACTATGAAAGTATAAAAATAGATTTTTGTAGTAAGAATACCAGTAAGAAATTTAAAAAAAAAAATTACCAGCAATTAATTATTGGAAAAGGAAGAAAAAAAATTAACAAAGACACATTTTTTTAACAAAAATTACCAAAGCTCGCAAGAAAATTAAAATTCGGCATTAAATAACCCATAAGGATGTTGATAAGCTGTAAAAGAATCAAATCAAATCAAAGCTTCCAAGGAAATTATATTTCGACATTAAATGACCCATAAGGATGTTGTTATGCCGTTAAACAAACAAATCAAATCAAAGCACACGAGAAAATTAAAAATCGACATTAAATGACACATGAGGAGTTGCTATACCGTTAAACAAACAATCAAATCAAAACTAGCAAGAAAATTAAATTTTGGCATTAAATGACACATAAGGATGTTGATATGCCGTTAAACAAACAAATCAAATCAAAGCTCCGAAGAAGATTAAAATTCGGCATTAAATGACCCATAAGAAGTTTATATGCCGTTAAACAGACAAATTCTTACCGAAGGGAACAAATCCGACGTCCCAGTTTGATGGACATGTTGGATATGCATCATGAAAAAATACAGAAATGGTGAAAGAATAAATACGAATGAAGACGATGGAAGAACGTCTATAATAATTAAAAAAATAAAAAAATTATGCCAATGTAAAAATTGTTCTCTCTAGAATTAAAAACAAAATCGGTTACGCGGCTTTGATGCAACTTGGCATCCAATCAAAGCGAACATTACTGCGCATGCTTGAATAGACACTCTCCTGTATGTTACTAATTCAACAGTCTGGGACTCGATTAATTAAACGTGCGACTTTTGAGTAAGGCCCATGCAAGGGTCACTCACGGATCTATGATACCCTCCCCCACAAATCTAGGAGACGTAGTAGAATGGGAGGTGACTCTAGTATATCTCAATTACCACAAAGTACTATTTATGAAAAATACAGGTATAATTGATCATATTCAATATAGGTGAACAATTCAACTAGAAAAATTGAAAATAAATATAATGTATCTATATTTCTGAGATGAGGTACTATGTACACTATTTACATTATTCGGACTATTTTCCTCATCTTTGTCGCCATATTTATTACAACGTTTCGGCCGTTGTACACTCCGGCCTTCTTCAGGTGGTTGGAATGTCGAACTGAACCCTTTATTTCGCTCCCTGGGATAGACTGTTCTAGTTGCACGAGCCATGTTTAATGGATGTCAGTTATCAGTTATTTCCTGTTAATTCCAATCTGCAAGTTCTCCACTGCCTTAACCGTGTATTGAAATCACACTCTTTGGGTTCTGTCACTGGATCTAACCAACGCCTTTATCCACTGTGCCATGTGTATGAATTACTTGGTATTATAAACCTAATGTCTTCAGCAACCTGTTTTTACCAGTGCTCATATTGCAATTTTTGCTGTTATCATTGCATGTTTTACCAGAGCTCATATTGCAATTTTTGTTGCTATTATCGCTTTTTCTCTGGCACTCCTTATTACTGGTTCCCATATTGTATTCATTTCTCGGCTAGGGAGATTTTTGTGGCCTAGCATATGTGCTGATTCCTTAAGTTTACCAATTTTCCAATAATGTTCTTTGCGATGATTTCATCCTGATCCCACAGAGGGCGGTGATCTCCTTTTTCACTCAATATGTGGTCATCTACGCCTGATTTTTAAACACTTCCCCTCGCGTTACAGCTTGAAGAACACCAGTAAGCTGTAACACGACATTAAACATGTCACATGGAACATCACCGCCTGTTCGTGGTGTTCGGGAGTAGTACGCACCGGTCCTGCTTTTTTGTATGCAAAATGACCCCGTTGCTAAATCCAACACAGAATATCTTGACAAATCAAAATATCGCTTCACCTAGATCTGTCAGCTACGGCACGAATCCATATTTTACACATTTAGACTTTCTGGTTTTGCTAAATATAAAATCCCTGTTGAAACTCCGTGAGCGTGTTTAAGACGAACGCAACGAAGCAGCTGGCGGTACTAATTAAATGGAGCAGTTCTATTAAAGACAGGCGAACCACTCATGAATAGTGAGGAAGTTTTTACACATGCATGTGATGTTTTTGATTATCGGAGGTGAGAAACGTCTCGCTAGCCTGATTGTTAGAGTAACGAAATAAATAATTAGATAAAAAAAAAAATAGGGCGATTGGTTACATCTGATAGTTTCCATAGGAGATTGGTATGTTGCTCTGCTTAGTAGTGAAAAGAAAATGTACGATTAGGTTGAGTTATAAATAGTTTCCTTTTTTTGCGGAACTAAATGTAAGAACGAATGTATCACCTTAATTACTAATCATACATGGCATTTAAGAATAAACTTGGAATATACTAAGATACTTTAGTTTTTGTAAGGCTATGGCAGCGTACACGGCGGATTAAAGGATAAGTGTCGTTCTCTTCCATGATAAAGTAAGTCTACATACAGCAAGAACAACACAGGAAAAAAGATTGGATCTTCATTCACCTGACCATGTACCAACCGATTATTGTCTTTCTCGATATATGGGGGCTGGCGAGCGGTGTGTCCCCATGGAAGCTTCAAAAGCACAATGGAAAATATACTAATACTTAATTTAATGTACCGTCTTCGAAATAGTCCTTTTTTTGTATCTATGTAGTGATGTCACAAGATACATTGGTCACAATGGTAGCGGCATTGAACAAAATCAGGCTAAAAGTGTGCGTGTTTTTTTCTATTAAAACCGTTAATCACTTTTGGATTTGAAATTAGCCTACTACGATTACAGTTCTATTATTCTCTCTATTAATTTGCATACGGAATTCATATGGTATTGCTTTTGCGATGATCCGTGATATTATATATGAGCCAAGGTATTAGGTTTATCATCAAGAATTTTGTGAAGATAGAAGTCTCAATGTATGTTATCTCCTGATTAGACTAGCATTTAGTAAGTCGAAATTGTGGTCAGGTATGTCGCGGTATCTTTTTTTTTTTAAATCTTTTTTTATCATTTAATATTTATAAAGTGGATTTTGCTTAACAATGGAATAATCTAATTAAATAAACGGCAAATTCTGTGTCTGTCCGTGTGTTTGAAACGTTTCCAACTTAGATTATTGATATGTCTCGGAACGGGATATATTTGATCGACGTAGCTAAGTGGTTTTGGCTACTGTAACTGAGTAGAACAATCTAGCAGGTAGCAGTAATGGAACTGGTACGCGTCATAGTCGCAGTCAATGGGTATAGGCAATAGGCGTAGACCAATAGGATAGCCAATGGCGTAGTTCAATGGGCGTAGTCCTGTACCTCTGCATCAGCCTGTATTTATGGCTGACACCAACCAATCATATTCCTGTGAGGGGGAACACAGGTGTATGTATATTCATTACATCAGTTACACTTGCTCTACATAGACATGTTTTATCATTTTGGAATCAGGATCATTCCGAGATTGTAAATCAGCCATTCATCTTGTGCTTAAACATCCAGTATTGGGATTTATGCCCGGATGAAGTTTGAACAGTTAAAAAATCAAATTTAAAAAGAACTGACATAAAAATTAGTGATTTTAATTTTTTTTTTTTTTAAATTTATATTAACTTTTAAATAACTCAAAAACTTTGTGTATTGAGGAAATCATTTTTATTTCTTCAAAATGGTACTGAATCGGATTCAAAGTTAAAGGTTTCGTGACGTGAGGCTTTGAAGTTCCTCAGAGTTCGTGATTTGGGAGAACTCAACTCAACTGAAGTTCTACAATGTTTGTGATTTGAAGAACTCAATTTTCGGCCTGAATTAAAATTTCGGTTCAAATCGTTCTTTTGACTGGAATTGGACTTTTAACTCGAATCAGAGTTAAAGTGATATTTGAAGTTCCATTGAGTGAATTGAAAAATTCAAAGTTATTTCTTCAGAATAATCATTGCTGTTTTCTGAGGTCCATTTAATTTTGGAAAGGAGGCCCAATTTGACATCCGTGGGAGCTAGTTTAAAAGTTCCCAAGGGGTTTGGCTTTAAATCTAGTGTTTAATAAGCTTGTCTATTAATCACGCAATACCAGTCCGAAGAGCGACTCAAGATAGAGAATTACCCAATGATATTGTTATATGGACGTAAGAGGAGATAAAAAGTGCAGGTTATGAGGATATGTAGGATAGATAATTATTGACTCTAAGCTTAAAGGGGATAATCTTTTAGTGGTCACGGAAGTACATTTCCGGGAGTTTGTTCCAAAAAGTACCGGTTCTTGGACAGAAGTTTACCGAATGGGATTTCCTTCTTACCAACGTAATAAGAAGCGGGGATAAGGATGATTCAAACCTGTGTAAGGAGCATGACGGATTTTAGTACTAAAAGTATGAACTGGGGGAACTAAAGAATGTAACGCTCCAGAACATTTTCACTGGAAATGCCGATAGAACAGCAATAGTCTTGAGATGTACCGCCTGAGAAATGTTTT
>CAHIKZ030000813.1:992500-1057500 GCA_903632075.3 Acanthosepion pharaonis | reverse complement strand
CGGCCCTACGGGATAAAAGATTTCGTCTACCAGCCTGAATGTTGGAGATATTGAACAAAAATAAATTTACTTTTTAACAATTAAGTGAAGCGTCTAGTAATAAAATCTGTCGAGGTAACAAATAAAAATCCATCAATTCTTTAGAAATTGCTTTGTTTACCCTATGATATGAAACTGAGCATATATGAATGTTTCGAGAGTCAGAGATTTGTACCTATAAGGCACTATTCAACTGGATCGACGACGTAATCCGTGGCCGAGTTGGCCTACAGCACATTGGATCTAACGGCGGTTTCTCTTCCCAATGGGGACACATGTTCGAATCCTGCTGGAGAGTGCGTATTTTTATTTAATAAGATTTCTCGAATATTCGTGCAGGTAGACTATATTACATAAATATAGTGGTTAATAAATAAATGGGACGTCTACATAAATATGGGTATCTACTAAAAAAAAACTATTTATGTAATAGAATTTGTCGGATTATTAAATATAATCATTTCTACAGAAAAAAAAAAAAATATATATATATATATATATATATATATAAGTTTGCGTGTGTGTACGTACATATGTATGCATTCAGATGTATACGAATGTTGAGAGATCATGATTATGAATTCGATTAATTCTGTTTTATTGTTTAAAATTCGTATAATGCACGAATGTATTTTCTTACATGCCAAGGGAAAAATTAATTGAAATAAAAATATAAAAAATTAATAGTTGTCGCCTTTCGAAGGACATTCATCGTACAATGGTGTCTTCCATTCAACCTTGAAGTCTGAAGTCATAACACAAAAGAACAAAAGCGCGGAAAGAAAGAGAAAAAGAAATAAAAACGTAAACGGTATTAAAAAAAAAAAGGAGCTTGAAGGAAGATTGTGATAAAAAAAAAAGATAGAAAAAAAAATAACTTCCTTTTTATGAATGCACGTTCGTTGTATGTTTTGCTATTTTTTTTTTATTCAAAAGAGGAAAATTTGAAAGAAACTATGTTTTTTTTTAATTATTATTTTAGGTTCAAATAAATTTAATATGTTAAATTGGAACACAAGCAGCAAATTTTCTGGCAAAATACAGTTGTTACTTTCTTTTTCATCCAAACGTCTCTTAAATCAGTTTGCGTATCGACGGCCATTTTTATAACTCCATATATGGCCATAAGCTAAGTAATCTTTCGAAATAGCCTTTTAGCTTTCTATTAACCCACTGTTAGCAGAACGGAGCCTTGTAACAGAATTATTGTCCTGGGGTTTTTAAATACCCCATTTAAAATATTACAAATATATAATTTAATTCTTAATCAACGGGGTGGTACGAAATTCTTGTCACCCCTACATAATATAATTTTCCATTTCAACGCTCTGTGTGGTATTATCAAGGAGAGAGCTTAACATGAACGATACCAGAATACCCATCAGTTGGAGGACGCCTTTCGGAGAACATTTGCAACAATCACGAAAGCACATCTTCGTAAAATATCACTGAACACTGTCGCTGCATAATTTTGTGTCAAGAAAATGGTGTTCATATAGACTTTCTCGATGTTTGACAATGAAAGTGAATAAACCGAATCCAGTAGATGTGCTTTGTATTACTGTATTGTCCTTCTATTCTTCTCATTACTTTTTCCTAGGGATGACAAGACTTTCGGATCACCCTGAAAAAGGATAATGTCATGGAATTGTTAATCGGAAAGCCGAGTTCCAATTCCAGTCGGGTTTGTTGCATTCACTTACGTGCAAATACCCTTGAGAAAGCTATGAATCCAACTCTTCTCTCCTCAGCTATGGGTATTTTGTAAGAATTGTATAACTAAACTATTATTATCTCTGTTGTAATCAGGATGTAAGAAAACGGAAGTACCGTTTCACTTATTGTTCAGACACGGAAGTACCGTGCCAGCCATATTGTATATGTGTGAATAAAAAGCAGGAGTGCCTCTTCTGCAGACAGAAGTCAACGGTCTAAACTGCGTTGTCGTTGTTATTACAGGCCTCATTCCCAAGTAGTGACAATCTCTAAAAATAGTTTAAAAAATTTAAACTTTGAGAATATTTTCACCCTAAACTGTAAAGTGTTGAAAAGCCGTAGAAATAAATCAGTCAAAAAACGTTCTTTTTGTTCCTAGTCTTAAGGGTAAAATACTCTTGAGGTTTTCTTTACAGTTGAATTTTACGAGACATTGCTCGACTGAGGGAGCTCGGGTTAGAATGTATAGTCGAAATCGTTAAAAACATTTCCGAAGGGTAAAAGTAAATTCGACACTTTACGGTGTAGAAAGAATGGCGTCATTTCAACGTCGTCAAATATTCTTCAGTCGATATTGGCAAGTTTATGTCTCCTTTCCGCTAAGAATATTTTCGGCCTAACTTGCTATTCATACAGACCTTCCCGATATGTGACAGCGTCAATGAAAGTGAATAAACTGAATCAATTACATGTGCTTTGTATTACTTGTTCTCATTACGTTTTGCTAAGGGGTGACAGAACTTTCGGACCACCCTGTATATTGCCTTTGTTTTTATGGTTTTTCTCATGATCCGTTCTATGCTGGCGTTGTGGTGGCAGTGCCGCTACAGCCCCTGGCCAGTTCCCCTCCACATATCTGGGATCGAAAGCCGAAGAGACATTCATTTAGCGTCAAATCGACCTTAATAAAGAAAATGACCGGAAGAGTTCGAAACTGCGTCCTCCTTTGTATAAAGCAGCATCTGATCGGCCGCACTTTAAACCTCTCGGCCACAGACAGCCTCACAGCTCAGCAATGCCATTTAACCGTTTAAAATTTTCTCGAAAACACCGCTCGATTCTCTTCTCTGAAACGTAAACAAAGCAATTTCTAAAGAATTAAGGGATTTATTTTGAATCCAACATTTTACTTCTTCAAACTTTATTTTTTAGTGGATGCACACTATTTAAAAAAAACGGGGCATCTATTCCAACAGCAGTATCCAATAAAAATAACGTTTGAAGAAATAAAAATGTTATGAAATGGACAAAGTCCGACAATTATTTTAAGACATTTTTAAATGTTTATACGTTCTTTTTATAGATACAAATATTTAAGTAAATGCTCTGTTTATAATAAACAGTATTGACAGAAATCGAAGCTGTATCCTATACGGAACCGTCATATAGCCTGACGTGCTTTTATCGTCGGATAATATTTTTATCTTTAAAAAGAACGTATAAACATGAAAAATGTGTTAAAATAATAAAAATGTCTAAATTCTTTAGAACTATATATATATATATATATATATATATATATATATATATATATATATAGAGAGAGAGAGAGAGAGAGAGAATGAGAGAGAATGTTGTACGGATATGAGTTTGTGACACTGAGTTTCACGCTTCTGCGATCATCCAACAAAGAGTGAGTTTGTCTGATGATCTCAAAAGCGTGAAACCCAGGGTCACAGACTCATATCCATGCAACTTATTGTGTTAGTTCTATCACTGGTGTTATTTTTTTTCCAACTAACCAAAAATTACTATTCTTAAAAGAGTGCTCAATAATAGAGGGCTAAGAATAGAGCAAATACTATTTATTCAAAAATGATAACATAAGCATGTTATGATATCACTACAAAAATAGCCATTTTGTTTCAACGCTTAAGGTGTCTTATCAAGTGATAATGTTGAATGTAGAATCTACATTCAACATCATCACTTGATTTATTTCTCCATGTACGTTTTTGGTTCTAATGAAAGGCGAAACATGTAATCAAATCTATTTTAAATGAAAAGCTTTCGTTTTTAAAATTTCTTAAAATCTTTGTCGAGATTCTATATCCTATTTTAAACACACAAACATGTACACACACACAAGCACGCACGCACGCGCATACACACACACATATATATATATATATATATATTAAGAATTGGACAAAGTCGGACAATTTATTAAAGACATTTTTATTATAGATACAAGTATTTAAGTAAATGACGGTTCCGTATAGGATGCAGGTTCGAATCCTGTCAAAGGACGAATATTTTCTATGAAAATTTCTCGACATTCAGGCCGGTAAATGTCATTTAATACTGTTTATTATAAACAGAGCATTTACTTAAATACTTGTATCTATAAAAGAATGTTAAACATAAAATGTATATATATATATATATATATATATATATATATATATATATATATATATATATATATATATATATATATATATATATATATATATATATATATATATATATATATATATATGGATGAGTTAGAAAGTTTGCATTCTGACCATGAGACCCGGTTTCGAAACTCACCATGGCCGATTTGTCAGGAAGGAGACATCGAACTGGAGGGGTCGATCCCAGTGTGCGGCACCTTTGGAAAGTGCCTGAAAACCATACCATGGGTTGATTTAAGGCTTGTGATTGAGATTAGGTAGATGTAACCCTTGGGGGCCTTCGATAGCTGTGCTAGCACGAAGTCACAAGTCATCGTGGCCGAGGGTTTGAGCGTGCTGGCCTTGTCCAAACTGTTGATAACGGATATTTGCCCACTTTGTCATGCTGACTTTTATATAAGATGGATGTGAATCGGTACAATATGATACAAGATGGTCAGTTGTTTCTGGATATTCGTCACAGAATCTACATTTTGGGTCAATTATTATTATTATTATTATTATTATTATTTTATTATTATTATTTCCTTTGATTACTGTTCTATACTCATTTGTTTTCGGGTCCTAAATAGAGACCTAAGGTCAAAAATGTCATCATGACATTTTCCATGAGTAGAGGATTTTCGTAAATAAAAAAGGAGACAACCTAAGATCACACAGATTTTGCGTAGATAAAACTCTTCGTAATGTGTGAGGTTGTACATGTGATAATAAATTTTTTGTACTTCTTTAAGGCATAGACTGCCAGGTATCCCTTCAATGAGTCTCTCGCAAACTTTTCTAACCAAACTTAGGCCTCCAACTACAACTTACGAATTATTGATGTCCTCATGTGCCACATTTTGTAGATTTCCACTTCAACATCCTTGTATTTTGATAGTTTTTTGAAGACATTCAAATACACATTAGCCTGCAGGGACTGCGTTGTTAATAAGAAAGCATATTCTATTTTTGTGGTCTTTAACCACGATGTCTGAGTCATTAGCCTTTCATTGTTCTTTCTCTGTGTATTCTATTGGATACAGTACGCTTTTCGTATTTCCTATTGGTTTTGGTTTGTTCTTTTTTTTTTTTTTTTTTTTTTATAATTGTTGTTGTGTTTGGGTGAGTGTGCGCGTTTGAGCGAGAGTTTGGTAAAGTGATTGTTGATTGTTTCAGTTTATTTTAAAACCGCATTAATTTCGTCTGATTAAATACTGTTTCTGTCACTATATAGGATTATGGTGTGGTATTATTATTATTATTATTATTATATTTCCGGGTCCCAACCAGAGATCTAAGATCAGAAATGGCATCATGACATTTTCCACTGCGGCTTTTTTGAGGAAATAAAATCACACACATTTTACACAGATAAAGCCCTTCGTAAGGTGTGGACTATACTTCTGAGTACAATTTTTGTATTTCTTTCAGGATTGGTCTACTAAGAATCCCTTCAATGTGTCTATCGGAACCTTTTTCAATCAATCCGAGTGCTCCAACTACTTTTGAGATTTCGATCTCAAGGGCCTTGCATTTTGATAGTTTTTTTTTTTTTTTAAATCTTCCAAGGTACATTACACTTTGCAGGGACTGCCATGTCAATAAGAAGGTACATTTTGTTTTTGTTGTCTTTGATCACGATGTCTGAACAATTATCTTTGTTTGTTCTGCCTGTGTGTCTTGTAAAGTCCCATTTATTACAGCTCATTTGTTTGTATTCGGGTTTGGGTGATGTTCAAACCAATTTCTTGCAGTTTCCTTCACAGTGACAGATTTTTCAGTGCAGATATTGGTCCATTCTGTCATACCGAGTTTTTATTATTATTATTATTATTATTATTATTATTATTATTATTATTATATAAGGGTGTATCAAGATATTTTTGCATTGTACATGTTAACAGATCCAATCAATTTAGACAGAATTCATCAGATTCCTAGCCATTATTATTATTATTGAGATATATTTTTCATAAACAGATCATACTAAGTCTGATTTGATTTAATAAGCCTTGTTTACGGGAGTTTTAGATTGCAGTTAGAATGCGATCAGCACATGACCAACATCATGTTCACACGGTCGAGTGCAGGACTTTCTCGATTTTTTAAAATGCTCCCTGAGACTGCAAACCCAGATGTATCCTTATACTTATGCAAATCATCCAGTCAACCCTTTTCTAATTAACGACGAGACTTGTTGTTTAAAAAAATGATTGCTGAAGACATTAGGTTTATAATACCCAGAAATTCATACAAAGATGTCCTCACATGGAACAGTGGATAAAGGCGTTGGTTAGATTCAGTGAAAAAACCCAAAGAGTGTAAGTTCAATACTCGGTTAAAGCAGTGGAGAACTTGGAGAGAGGAATTAACAGGAGATAACTGATAACTGACATCCTATTAAACATGGCACGTGGAACTAGAACAGTTTACCCCAGTGAGCGAAATAAAGGGTTCAGTTCGACATTCCAACCACCTGAAGAAGGCCGGAGCGTACAACGGCCGAAACGTTGTAATAATTATGGCGACAAACATGAGGACAATAGTCCGAATAATGTAAATAGTGTACATAATACCTAATTTCAGAAATATCGACAAATACTAAAGGGCTGAAACGTCGTAATAAATATGGCGACAAAGATGAGGACAATAGTCTGAATATTGTAAATAGTGTACATAATATCTCATCTCAGAAATATAGTCAGATACTGAAAGGCCGAAACGTTGTAATAAATATGGCGACAAAGATGAGGACAATAGTCCAAGTAATGTAAATGGTGTACATAATACCTCAGCTCAGAAATATAGCCAGATACCGAAATCTCACATTATTGATTTGATTTTTAGCGATTTATCTATCTTTTACGGGCTATTTAAAGCCAGAAAAAAATTTTAAAGTGTACGGATTTTTGGAAGATATTAATGATTTTTACTCAGGCAAGATCTACTAATTAAGCTTTAACTGGTGTATAGAGAAATGGTAAATCTGTTTCTCAAGAGTATTTGTGTGTAAGTGGATATAACGAAGTCGATTAGAATTGGAACATTTCTCTCTGATTTCCAATAGCTGACTTAGCTATGGATTCAATAGAGTCTTTCCACTTCATGTTAGCCAAGAACGTTTGACTGAGAAGGCGCACTGAGTCACTTTCTTAGGAGGTTAGCATCAGCCATACTGATGGAAAACAGCGTGAGGTCTTCTCAGATTATTCACAGTGTATTTTTTTTTCTTTTCTCGACTTTTAAAAAATTTATCTCCGATTGTTTTTTTTTTTTTTTGTTTTGTTTTGTTTTTTTTTTTTTTTTGCTTTTTTAGTTTTGCTTGCATTTTATTCGACGGATATATATATTTGGTATTGATAGGTGATTTTAGCTTAAAAGGTTTTCAACCCGAAAGATTTGTTGGTTTTGACCAGCCGTGATTAATTAAATCCACAATTGTCGATTCCGTGGATGGTAAGAATCTAATGCAGAGAAAAAGATATCTAGTTCAAGCAAAGAAGCCCTAAATCAAACAAAGACACCCAATACAAAGAAAAAGGGAACACTTTGACCCGAAGACGTATTTGGGTAGTCAAAGATGCATTCCAAAAGCTAAGCAGAGTATTAAGAACCGAAAATGTTTCGATGGAAGCAATGAAGAAAGTACTGAATTGTTATGTGATATCTATCCTCCTCTATGGCAGCGAATAAATAGCAAAAATAAAACTTATTTAGAACTGCGGAGGACGTAAAGATCCACACTGAAATTCGAAAAGAGATAGCCAAGGAAGCATTTCAAAAGTTAAGCAGATTACTGAGGAATAGAAAAAATTCGCCAGAAACAAGAAAGTAAGTACTAACTGCTATGTGATATCTGTATCGCTGTACAGTAGTGAGTACTAGACAGTTTCCTCACAGATGAAGAAGAGATTTAAAGCAACAACAATGTGATTCTACAGAAGGGTGCTGAGGATACCATGGGTCAAAAATGGGAACAACGACGAGATTTGGAGAAAATGGAAACAAAATAGTAACGTATATTTAACAGCAGGAAGAGACATTTGAAATTTCTGGGACACGTAATGGGGAAGAACGGTTTGGAAAATCTGATACTCAAAGGACAGATTGAGAGAAAGAGGGACAGAGGAAAGTCTCGTGTGGCATAGATGTTGGGCTTGTGCAAATTGATGACCAAACAGATTTTGTGAGTAATAGAAAAAAAAAGCGCTACAAGGGACAGGAAGATGTGGAGAGCCTTAATCGCCTACGTCCTGTGGAATACGGCACATAAAAGAAGATACCGAGTGTTAAAATTTCTGCCTCTTTGCGTTACTTTATTCGGCGTTTTTTTTTTTTTGTTTGTTTTTTAATTCTCTTTATTCATAGCAACGGTCGAGGTTGGAAATGCAATACAAATTAGAGAAAAAGAAAGAAAAAAAAACTGGGAAAATACAGACACGTGTTAAAGAATTTGCTGATTCGACTCCAGGGACAGAAAAAAGAAAATATAAATTAGAATTTTCTCTTGAGTACCGAGTCAGTTAGGCTTGTTACTCTGTGAGAAGGAAAACGAAAGCCTTTCATTTTAAACCTGCGGGAAATACGAGCATGTATCAAAAGTATTTTCGTTTTTTAAAGAGTTTTCTTTTTAAAAAAATTGTCATTTACACATCTAAAACTCAGTGGCTTCAAATTATTATTATTATTATTATTATTATTATTATTATTATTATTACGACTACTACTAGTAGTAATAATAATAATACTATTATTAACATTTAGAGAACAGAGCGATTATGAAAATGAAAAAGAAAAAAAAGAGGCGATTAGTTTCTTTTCCTTTTCTGAAATAGCGCTCTACTCTATTGGAAAATACTGGAAGAATTATGTCAATAATGTTTGCTATCATTATTATTATTACTATTTTTATTGTTGTTAACAATATTGTAAGCATGGACAAATGGCAGACATATACATATACAAGATTCTGGAGATAAAAATTGTCTTGCCCGACTCGGAGGACCGATTTTCTTAGCTGTTGACTTATCAATGGATTAAATAGAGTTTTTTCACTTCATTTCAGCCGAAAATGTTTCCCTGACAAGGCGCAATGTGTCAGTCTCCTGGGGATTATCATCAGCCATGCTGATGAAAGGTAGCGACGGGTCTGTTGTTGATTTTTTTTTTTTACAATTATTGTTATTATTATTATCATTATAATTATTATTATTGTTAATATTATTGTTGCTATTTTTATTATTGTTGCTATGATTGTGATTGGTGGCGTTATTATCATTATTATTATTATTATTATATAGCATAAACCATTTCAATTGAAGATTTTCAACAAAATCAACTAAAAATGGAGTTTAACAAAATAATGACATAATCAAAATATTGACATCCCACACTAATTCAATTGCAAGGTTAAGAAGTAACCCTCACCCCCCATCAATACAGGAAAGAACGATAACAGCGACTGGGCTTGAGAAAGCTATTTTCAGGGAAAATTGTTTTAGCAGAAAGACTGACAAACATGTACAAACGTGCCCGTAAAAAGAAACGCGATGTCAAAAGTACGTTTTTTTCCATAACACCGTTTTTATTTGAACCCCTCCCCGGAAATGTTTATTGTTTTAAAAAGCAATGATTGGAATTGTAATAAAGCCTAAGCATATGATGAACGTGAATGTATATATTTTTATTTATATTATTTACATTATTTGGACCGTTATCCACATCTTCATTGTCATATTCACAAAGTTTCGGCCGTTGTACGCTCCCGTCTTCTTCAGGTGATGGGAATTTCGAACTGTAGCCTGCTATTGTAATGGATAACGGCATTGGTTATATCCACTAACTAGACCCAAAGAATTCTAAGTTCAATACAATTCAATGTATTTTGAAAAATAATAAGGACATAAGAACTGTATTTTGAAACATAAGGAGAATGTAAAATCTGTATTTTGAAACATAAGAAAAAAGAATTATATTTTGCAACATAAGAACCGTATTTTAAAACAGGAAAAACATAAGCACTGTATTTGGAAATAATAAAAAAACAACGAACAGTATTTTCAAACAGAAGCACAAAAGAACTATATTTGGAAATATAAGTAGAACGTAAGAACTTTAATTTGAAACATAAGAACTGTATTTTAAAACATATAAAGAATATAACGATTGTATTTTGAGACATAAGAAGAACATATATATTGATAAGAACTGTATTTTTCAACATAAGTATTGTATTCATAAGTTCTTATTTTAACATAAAAACTGTATTTTGAAACATAAGGAGAACATAAGTACTGTATTTTGCAACATACGAACTGTATTCTCAAACATATAAAGGTCAAAAGGAATGTATTTTGAAACATCAGAACATAAGTACTGTATTTTGCAGCATATGAACTGTATTCTCAAACATATAAAGGTCAAAAGGAATGTATTTTGAAACATCAGAACAACATAAGAACAGTATTTAAAAAAGAAGAACATTATCTCTATTTTGAAACATAAGAATATGTTCCCATGTTTCAAAATAGAGATAGGACTGTTTTTTGCAACATAAGAAATGCATTTATAAGTTTTTATTTTAACATAAGACATAAGATTTGTATTTTGAAACATAAGAACAGTATTTGGAAACGAAAGATGAACGTAAGGACTGTATTTTGAAATATTAGAAGAACAAAAAACTGTATTTCGAAAAAGAACAAAAGAACTATATTTTGAAACATAAGAGGAACATAAGGATTGATTTTTGAAACATAAGAAATGCATTTAGACGTTCTAATTTTAACATAAGAACATAAGGACTGTAGTCTGAAACATAAAAACGTAAGAAATGTATTTCGAAACAAAAAAACATAAGAACTGTATATTGAAACATAAGAACTGTATTTGAAATATAAGAAGGACGTAAGAACTGTATATTGAAACATAGGAACTGTATAAATTCTTATTTTCAAATAAGTACATAAGAACTGAATTTTGAAACATAAGAATAAAGAACTGTATTTCAAAAAAAGAAGATTATAAAAACAGTATTTTGAAACGTAAGAACTGTATATTGAAACATAAGTAGAACATAAGAACTGTATTTTGAAACATAAGTAGAACATATGAAATGTATTTTGAAACCTAAGTAGAACATATGAACTGTATTTTGAAATAAAAGTAGAACATGCGAACTATATTTTGAAACATAGGAAGGACGTAAGAACTGTATTTTGAAACATAGGAACTGTATTTTGAAACATAGGTAGAAAATTATGAACTGTATTTTGAAATAAAAGTAGAAAATGAGAACTGTATTTTGAAATATTAGAACATGAGAACTGTATTTTGAAACATAAGTAGAAAATAAGAATTGTATTTTGAAATATAAGTAGAACATAAGAACTGTATTTTGAAATATAAGTAGAACATAAGAACTGTATTTTGAAATATAAAAAGAACGTAAAAACTGTGTTTTGAAACATAAATAGAAAATAAGAACTATATTTGGAAACAAGAATTGTATTTTAAAAAATAAGCAGGATATAAGAACTGTATTTTGAAATATAGGCAGAATATAAGAACTGTATTTTGAAACAGAAGTAGAACATAAGAACTGTATTTTAAAAGATAAGTAGAACATAAGAACTGTATGTTGAAATAAAATTGTATTTTGAACCATAGAACGTAACTGTATTTTGAAATATAAGTAGAACATAAGAACTGTATTTTGAAACATAAATGGAACATAAGAACTGTATTTTGAAACATAAGCAGAACATAAGAACTCTATTTTGAAACATGAGTAGAACATAGAAGTGTATTTTAAAATATAAAAACTGTGTTTTGAAACATAAGTAGAAAATAAGAAATGTATTTTGATACGTAAGTAGAGCATAACCATTTTGGAATATAAGTAGAATATGAGAACTGTAATTTGATATAAATTAGAACGTAAGAACTGTATTTTGAAACATCCGTAGAACTTAAGAACTCTATTTTGAAATATAAGAACTGTTTTAGAACCATAGAACATAACTCTATTTTGAAATATAAGTAGAGGATAAGAACTGTATTTTGTAATATGAGTAGAATGTAAGAACTATATATTGAAACATAGGAACAGTATTTTGAAACATAATTAGAAAATAATTGTATTTTGAAACATAAGTAGAACATGAAACTGTATTTTGAAATAAAAGTAGAAAATGAGAACTGTATTTTGAAATATTAGAACATGAGAACTGTATTTTGAAACATAAGTAGAATATGGGAACTGTATTTTGAAATATAAGTATAACGTAAGAACTGTATTTTGAAACATAAGTAGAACATTAGAACTGTATTGTGAAACATAAGTAGGACATAAAAACTGCATTTTGAATTATTAGTAGAACATAAGAACCATATTTTGAAATATAAGTATAACGTAAGAGCTATTTTGAAGCATAAGAACTGTATTTGAAACATATATAGAACATAATTCTATTTTGAAGCATAAGTAGAACATAAGAACTGTATTTTGAAACATAAGCAGTACATAAGAACTGTATTTTGAAATACAAGAACTGCTTTTTGAAACATAAGAAGAACATAAATATTGTATTTTCAAATATAAGTAGAATATGAGAACTCTATTTTCATACATAACAAGAACGAAAGAACTGTATTTTGAAAATTAAGAACTGTTTTTGGGAACATAAGAACTGTATTTTGAAACCAAAGTATAACATAATAACTGTATTTTGAAATATAATTAGAACATGAGAAATGTATTTTGATATATAAGTACAACGTTATAACTGTATTTTGAAACATATGTAGAATATAAGAAGTATATTTTGATGTAAGTAGAACATAAGATCTGTATTTTGAAATACAAGAACTGTATTTTGAAACATAGAACATTACTGTATTTTGAAACATAAGTAGAACAGAAGAACTGTATTTTGAAATATAAGAACTGTATTTTGAAGCATAGAACATAAATGTATTTTGAAACATAAGTAGAACATAAGAACTGTATTTTGAAATATAAGAACTGTATTTTGAAACATAGAACATAACTCTATTTTGAAACATAAGTAGAACATTAGAACTGTATTTTGAAACATAAGTAGAACATAAGAACTGTATTTTGAAATATAAGTATAACGTAAGAACTGTATTTTGAAACATAAGTAGAACATTAGAACTGTATTTTGAAACATAAGTAGAACATTGGAACTGTATTTTGAAATATAAGAACTGCATTTGAAACATATGTTGAACATAACTGTATTTTGAAACATAAGCAGGACTTAAGAACTGTATTTTGAAACATAAATAGAATATAAGAAATGTATGTTGAAATATAAGAACATGAGAACTCTATTTTGAAATATAACAAGAACGTAAGAACTGTATTTTGAAACTTATGAACTGTTTGTTTGGAACGTAAGAACTGAATTTTGAAACATAACAGAATATGACGGTATTATGAAACGTAAGTATAACATAAGAACTGTATTTTGAAACATAACAGAATATGTGTGTGTGTGATGCGGCATTCACCCTGGGCAGATTGAGCCGGCTTCTTCCTGTTGTGAGAAGAAGATTCTTGGGATAAATTACAGAAGTAGGGTACTCAGGCCTACTCGGATAACGTTCTTGCTTGCCGCGGGGTTCCCACAGACGCAGAGACAGGAACGACCAGAAGCCGCCAGTTGCCGATGCAGACGCTCCTTGGATTTTCACCAGAGCCCTTGTTAGCCGGCGTGTGTGTCAGACCTGTCCGCCTTGGGTGGCCCTACCAGGAACGAAGTTCCGGACGGCATAGCTCTGACACTACCGTTTACACCCCGCTACCGACTGTGAGGTAAGGGTTGGACTTTGGGGGCTTACAGTACCAGGTGTTCCCAAGCGGTCCCCCATCTAAGTACTGACATGGCTCTACGATGCTTAACTTCGGTGATCGAACGAGAACCGGTGTTTTCAGCGTGATTTGACCGTAAACATAACAGAATATGACAGTATTATGAAACGTAAGTATAACATAAGAACTGTATTTTGAAACATAACAGAATATGACGGTATTATGAAACGTAAGTATAACATAAGAACTGTATTTTGAAACATGTGATGATGATTTTGGAGATAATAACAGAAAAACCTATCGAAAACACTCACTTACACGTCAAAAGACGAAAATAAGTCTTCAGAGACAAAAATGACTTGGGTCCTATTAAATAAAAGTGTTATTCAGTGATGTATCAAGAATTTGCATTGGCCAACGTATTGATTGGGAAAACTTGTAGATAGTGCCATACAAATGAAACGCATAAAAATGACTAAATGAATTTCGAATGTCATTTATGATGTGTCCGTTGCATGTCACAAGAGGAGATAGCAGTTATTACAACAATTATTACCTCAGCAGTCAATGCACATATGTATATGAAAACTTGGATATTATTCTCATTTCATTTGTCAGGTAATGATGCTGTAATATTTCTGGGTGATAATATAGCTTCTCATAGTGCAAAAGAGATTAAAACTTTTCGTCAGGAAAAGCATTTAAAATGACAGGACATCGATCAGTTCAGATCTGAATCTAATTGAAAATTAATGGTGGAATATTTTTAAAAATGGCCCATGATTCAAATAATTTAATCTAATTTGCTTTAAGCACTTTAATCATGTCACCCAAAGCATGGCAATAAATCCACTAAAAAAAAATCCCATTAAGGCGTGAGAACAATAAAAGAATCATAATTAAGAAAACAGAAGCAAGCAATTAACATTGCATGAAGATCAAAGTTGACTTGGAAGCAAGAAGCCGGAATAGAGTTCCACAAGCGGAAAGATACTGTTAGCATAGAATTTACAGTTACATGTAACCATGTAAATCTAAACTGATGAGACCTTGCAGCCAATCTAGTACTGCCCTTAAATTCATTGAGTTTAGGTACCGTAGAGGAAAATTTGACAGAACAATTGACATAGAAGTATTTACAGTAAAGGCAGAGATAAGCTACATTACGGCGGTGGGAAAAGGACTGAAGCCGGATTGCCAGATCAGGACCAATAATATTGCAGATTCTTCTTTGTATTCTATCAAGAATATCTAAATAGATAGCAGCAGCACCAGGTCACGCGTGGCAGCAATATTCAAAGCAAGGAAGAATGTTCAGCTATTAAATAAAAAAATATTTTTCGTCATAAACGTGATTAGTTTTCCACTGCTAAATAAAAATCCAAGTCGAACATCGTCTAAGTGTGTTAATTCCATAATATTTCCAGGGATTGTATAAATTTAATTAATTTATAAGGTTTCTTAGCGGACAAAAAAAAACAAATTTTGATCATTATATAGCAAGCGCTTCTTCTAAGGTAAAGATAAGAACCATTTTTTTTTACCAACTCGATTCATTTGTTTGTTTTTTTGTTTTTATCTTGTATTTCTGAAAATTATTTCCCCTCGTGCAATGACTTATCAAGTTTCCATTGTTTGCTGTTAAGGAAAAACATTTTTGAAAGACTGAACGGATTTAAAAAGAAAAAGTTAAAAATCACATAAAACTGACGTAGAAAACCGCATTCTCAGATTTCATTGTTTCTGTTATATTCTATTATCAGGTATATAATATAAAGAATTTTTTCCTGGTCTTTAGTGACATCTGCGAAGGCGTAGTGGTTATCAGTACGAAAAACAAAGTATTCATTTGACGCAATATGCAACCTAAAAACAACTACTTGACTAATGGTACTTATACATTCATTTACTTGATACTTATAGCCGTCAATTACGTTATCAATTATAATACATCCAGTTTCGTTCTACTAACTTCCGCCATATTTTTTCCAGCAATATTTTGGATTAAAATAAGATCCTTCAGTTTATTAAGTAAAAAGACATTTATTATTTCCAATATTCGCATTATTGAATATCATACATACTTTTTTTTTATTCCGCGGTCTTCAGCCAGCCTTCATTTCAACAAGGTTTGGTTTGACATGAAAGTTTGTTCGTGTTTTTAAATAAAAATAAAAGATTTTTTTAATTTTATTTTCAGCATTCACTTTATCACAAATACTATATTGTTCCAGCTTCTTAGGCCATCTTTCATTTCAACAAGGTTTTGGATTGACATGAAAGTTTGTTCGTTTTTGTTAAATGAAAATAAAAGATTTTTTTAATTTTATTTTCAACATTCACTTTATTGAAAATCATAAACACAGTTTTGTTCCAGCATTTTCAGTCATCTTTCATTTCAATACGGTTTTGGGTTGACATGAAAGTTTGCTAAATAAAAATAAAAGAGATTTATTAAATAAAAATAAAAGTAATTTATTATTTCCAAAATTAACTTCATTAAACATCATATTTACCGTCTTGTTTCACTAACTTCAGTCTTTAAAAGACAAAATTACGCCCGTAACCTTTTTACTGGATTTTCAAAGCATGTATAAGTCGTTGATTAATAAATATGGAAGATAGAATCGAGCGAAAAACATTGTCTGGCACGACACAGTTGACATGACTAGAAGCAGACCAAGCAGTTGATTCAATAAAGATAAGAATCAATCTCACGTACGGATAAATAGCACGACAGAGAGTGCCCAATAGTCTGGTGTGACAACCACTCTAAAATAATAACTCTAAATTCCCCCAAAAAAAAAAAAACTATGAATTTAAATAGTGCAAATGGAGCTCTTTAGCTTTGGTTAGCAACCCGTCTAGGAACTGAACAACTCAGAATTCAAAACCGTATATAATCCTGGAAATGTACTTACTATGCATCTAAGGAAAGAATCGTGGATTTCACAGTGACACTATAATCCCGACTGTGGTCAGCCTTCGTTGTTCTTGTACTGCTAAATATGTTTTGAATTAAAGAAAAATAGTTATTCCTTTTGACCGGCAAATATAAGGTTAGATTGAAGATTAGATTTGTAATTTATGTTCATTTTGTTTATGTTTTTTGTGTTTCTAATATTATTGTCAGCACCCTCCCACATACGATCATCGGGATCGTCATCCTCTCTCCTTGTTCTCTTTCTCTCCCGTGATGGAAGTGGCGGAGATAACTATGAATCAAAGAGAGTTTGACGAGGCCATTCGCGTGAATCTTAGACATGGCACTTGGAATTAGAACCATCTACCCCAGCGTGCGAAATAAAGTTCGACATTCCAACCACCTGAAGAAGGCTGGAGCGTACAACGGCCGAAACGTTCTGATAAATATGGCAACAAAGATGAGGACAATACTCCAAATAATGTAAATAGTGTACAGAATGACAACGTTTATTAAGAGCAACAAGCCAGAGGAAGGTTTGGAAAGCCATGATCACCTACGTCCTGAGTAATTGAGGAACAGGCATTTCTTTTTGACTGACCCTTGTATCATGATTCAGAGAGAAGGATATATTTCGGATAAGTTTGAAATCCTCTGCTACGCCTTGTTTGTTTCTATTATTAAACAAGTTGTAATTCCAGAAGCGGTGATTAATTTCATTCGACTTTCTTATGATAGCCGTTTTGCTAAATCTGATATAATCCAGTTTTATTTCGCTTAGCCAGAAAACCGTGCACGCGAATCTTGGTCGGCAAAAATAAAAGCTACAAGTGATACTTATTGGATACTAATTATAATCTATATCCTGAGTTTGGTACCAGGAGTTCCAATATTTGGAAATTACTTATGAAAATTGCATTCCGAATGTTATTAAAATAACACGTTCACTACGCAACAATATAAGCTACAGATTGTCTGCAACTGTTAGTGAGTACAGTCGTCCCTCGTTTATCGCGATTAATCTGTCCCAAACCCTACCGCGATAAGTGAATTTACGCGAAGTAGGATTCATTATTTATAAATCGAATATTTTTGTAGTTAGAGCATAGAAAACCCGTTTACAACCTTCTAAATACTTTTTTTCACATTATAAGAACTTTCTAGACATAATATAATACCCCTGTATTCACATTTACACTTATATTACCAAATATATTAGACAAAAGACAGCCGCGCGATCAGACCCCCATCGCTTAGGCCTAGTAGCGATTTTCCAAGCGTAGCTTAGATGTGGCACAAGGCCA
This sequence comes from Acanthosepion pharaonis, assembly GCA_903632075.3. NCBI lineage: Eukaryota > Metazoa > Mollusca > Cephalopoda > Sepiida > Sepiidae > Acanthosepion > Acanthosepion pharaonis. The sequence continues at coordinate 1,039,299 of CAHIKZ030000813.1, read as the reverse complement.
AATGTATGGGGCACCCAGTGAGGATCGAACTCACTATTCATTCGTAAATGGATCTAGCTAGACAAGCTTGCTAACCATTACACCGCCTCGAGGTGCCCCCGCTTAGGCATGGTATGCCTTCAGCAGAAGACGACGCTATGAAATTTTATCCACTAATTAAATCTTTTCCTCTTCAAGTCTTTAGTTAGAGATCTTCCTTTCTATCTTGCCCTTACTTACGCTAATGCAACACCACACAGTGTCCCTCTACCTTGAGTGGCCCTTGGGCGTTGTATTGAATGAACATTAGTAAAAATAAAAAAGCTAATTACATATGACGTTATCAGTAGATATTCTTTAAAACAGCTAGAATCGCGACGACTGAAATGCTTATGGCTCTTATCTACACACGCCAAGATCCAGTACCAGTAATTCTTTAGTTGAAAAATAAACATATTTTCTTTGTTATATATATATATATATATATATATATATATATATATATATACCTCTGATCGGAACAACTCCTAATTTGTATGGTTGCTGAGTGATCGGTTTCCTGACCGACATGTCGACAAACTTTTACAGTCTTTTGCGGAGCGTGAATAACTTACAGTTCTTGAAACTCTCCCAAGAATATTGTTTTCTGACGGCGAAACCTTATTTCGTTACAATGCAACTTACTACGGCGCCAATCTTTTCGTTTCTTATCTGTGCATGGATGTAGATGCAAAGAGATGGCTTTATACGCCCCCCTTTTTATCTGTTTATTTATTTATTCATCTATTAACTGGTTTAGTTAAGTGTAAAGTTTAACTTCACATGCCAGACAGACTGTAAGAAATCTTTTCAAATGCTGCCGTTGAAATATTGAAAATACTTCGCCTGTTACTTTTTTTAAAACTTTTCTTTTTATCGTTACACCCCATGTAAAGCAATAATGCTACTAAGACGGAAGGTGGTTACAAGGTGTGAAAGTGAAAGAGAATGAGAATACTGAAGTTGGTGAGTATTGAAGAAAGGACAAAAATGAAATAGCGTTGAAGACGCAGTATCTAAATTTTTGAAGATTGTATTTACCAGGGAAGCAAGAAATCGTGAGGCAGTTCTTCAGGGGTGGGGGAGTTCGTGAAAAGAAACTCTTAGAGTAGAATTGGCGGTTGCATCTAGCTAGTTCTGCAATAAAACGTTGAGACCTAGTTGTCAATCTAGTATCACGGTTAAATTCATACAGTCGAGTCACCAGGGGGAAATTGCCATGAAAATATTCGTAGAAAAGACAGAGGGAAGCCTGATCATGTCGGTGAGAATCTGACTGAAGTCGAGATGCCATGTAAGGATCGATTACATTGCAGACATTTCTTTGAATTTTGTCAAGAATCTTGAGATGTACAGCAGGAACACCAGACCGGGTATGGCAGCTATATTTGATGCCCGAACGAATGGTAGATTTTTTTAAGCATGAGAGATTCTAACGAGAAAAGGCTTATCATGGCCGTGTTCATTCATTTTACTATTAGATTTCCATCTTCCCAAGAGAAAGAGAGATAGAGATGGAGAATGAAAGAGGCAGGGAGAATGACAGAGAGAAGGAGGGTGACTAAAAGAAGGAGACTGACGGAGAGATAAAAAATGCCTAGACACCCCTAATAGCATAGTTACCAAGTTTTTTCATTAATGACGGAAGTTTTCTATGGCTTTTCTCTTCAACAGACAATATTATATCAACATGTACCGCGGATCAAATGATGGCACGCTTTGGGGTTACGAGTGTTCGCTTCCTGTCGTAGAAGCACATATTTTCTACGAAATTCAGGCCGGTAAATGCAATTAATGTATAGCTGGCCACTTCTATTCGAGGATACTCGTATACTATGGCGGCTAGCCAATCCCTATTGCAGACACTTGCTCAGGCGCATTTGTGTTTATTCAACACCCAGAGAACCCACGTGTAGTTTATACTACAACTATGCTGAGCAGACTTAAGTTACAGTTTCTGCGAAAAAGGCGTGTTATCTAGCGTGATCAAACCCTCGGCCACGTTGGCTTGTGACTTCGTGCTAGCACAGCTACCGACTGCCTACAAAGATACCGTCTACCCAATTTCACTCACATGTCAACGCGTGGTATGGTTTTCAGGCAATTTCCAAAGTGCTCCATTTCGATAACATCAGGAAGTTTCCTTCGTGACAATCAACATTGGTGAGATTCGAACCTGAGCCTCATGATCAGAATGCAAAATGTTCTAACCACTCGCCCATAAATGTAATTAATACTATTTATTTAAAAACGGAGCATTTACTAACATAAATTTTATCTATTAAAAATAGCGTAGAAACAATATATATATATATATATATATATATATATATATATATATATATATATATATATATATATATATATATATATATATATATATATATATGGACAATTCTGCTGTCACACCCGGTATATAAATATATTTATATGGCCTTTTGTCTTTGTTTTGGTATGTAGAACCCTCCCCATATTTTTGTAAATATTTTTGTTATACCTCATATATATATATATTATTAAGTATGATATAAAGGAATATTATCCATCAATCACGGAAAAAAACACTTAACAAAGCCCTAAAATTAGCCAAAGAATTTATACAAATTTCTAATGATAAAACATTGCCACAAGATTTTATTGTTCCATAATAATGAGATATGGATCAAAAAAGATGATGAAAAATAATTTTGACAATCCAATGGGGACATACGACGGTGCAGAAGTGTGCCAATTAGTCGGATGCCTCTTACTTAATAATCTAAATAAGCACGTAGATTTCAACAGCCATGGTCTGTACCGAGACGATGGATTAATAATAGTCGACAGAAGCAATCCTAAGAAATGCGACACAATCCGAAAAAAGCTATATTGACTCTTTAAAAGATTCGGATTTAACCTCGAAATAGAAACAAACCTAAAAATTTCTAATTACCTGGACATTACATTAGATTCACGAGATGGCACTATTTCACCGTATAAAAAAGATAACCAAAACCCGCAATATATAAATGTAAACTCTAACCACCCAGAATATAACTAAAGGTATTGGCTATAGATTATCTACCAATTCATCGAATAAGAACATTTTCGATGCAAATAAATTAATTTACGAACAGGCTTTGACTAAAAGTGGACATAAGAATAAACTAGAATACATTAATAAAAATCATGAATATAGAACGCAGAGTAGGCATAAAACAAGAAGTAGAAAGGTATTGTGGTTCACCCCCCCCGCGTTTAATTCATTAGTAAAAACTAAAATAGGTAAATTATTCTTTAAATTACTAGAACAAAATTTCCAAAGACCAGTAAATTATACAAAATATTTAATAAAAACAGTGTTAAATTAAGCTATAGTTGTATGCCCAACATAGCTAGCTTAATTAACGGATATAACACGAGAAAAACTAGGGATAAACCATGCACTTCTCCTCCTAGATGCAATTGTAGGAATAAGAAAACCTGTCCCCTCAAAGGAAAATGCCAGCAAGAGTGTGTGGTGTATCAAGCAGAAATATATAAGAATATGGTTAATAGCAAAGATGAAAACCCTAAAATATACACAGGATCCACTCAAAATGCTTTTAAGGAACGTTATTATAACCATACTAGTAGTTTTAAAAATGAAAAACTTAAACATAGTACTACGTTATCTCTCTATCTATATATATATCTATATATATATATATATATATATATATATATATATATATATGTGTATTTAGGCAGCATCTTTTCATTTATACACGTTTCTTGTCCGTATATTGCTTAATATGTTGTAATTGACATCTTTGATAATGGCTTATGTAAGCCGAAAGCTTAGATTGTATTAAAAAAAATATGGATCAATATTGTGAATTTCTTTCTTCGTTCAACGATAATGTTATTAAACTTAATAGACGTTATGAAAAGAGTTTACATAAAATAAATAGACAACACTTGTCTATATTATTCAATGAAACGTGTATAAATAATATATATATATATATATATATATATATATATATATATATATATATATATATGTATATATAGCGATATATTATCTATAACTATATATGGAAATTTAGACGTGATAATAATAAAGAACCCATTTTGAAATGGGAAATATTAAAAAAATGTCCCAAATATAGAGCGGGTAACAAAGTTTGTCACCTATATCTAGAGGAAAAACTAGCAATAGATTTATGTAACGATCCTGATCACTTATTAAATTCAAAAACTGAAATCTTAAGTAAATGTAGACACAAAAAAACTTTGGATGTTACATTAGGCCTACTCCTCTTGTTTTTTTTTTGGTGGGGGGTATTTGGTTTTATTTTAGAATAAAGGTTTACCCATCCTGTCGTTTGTGTTTTCTTTTTCGTTATTAATTATTTTTTCTGTTTTTTTCTTTTTCCTTTTTCCTTTTCTTTCGTTTTATTCACGTGGTTATGATTTTAGGTCAGTAGGCTTTTATTCCGTTCAAATTTTTACCTCTTCAGCCGGAAATCCCTGACGATCCGCTTAGGTGAAACCGTGGTAGGTTGTCTGGCTCTTTAGGTTTAACATATAAATATATATATATTGGAGTTATTCAGCTAGAAATAGAACGGGTTAAAATCGTTTTTTGTCAGCCACTACTATGAAAAGCTAAGCAATGGTGAACCGAAAAAGATCACTCAGGCCTTCACTAATGAGATCAACATACATATTCTGGTTTCCATCTTCAAAGTCTATTCAAGAACCGTCAACAGAACGGTGGATATGTTTTAAAAAGAGAGAACAGTAGAAAGAAAAACTGGATCAAGGGGTCACAACAGGAAGAGGGATCATCATTTCAAATTAGAGCTAAAGAGATCAATTAGAAAAGATTCAACTCAACTCATAAGACGTTTGGTACGTGAGTGAGGCGTTTTCGCTATGACAGTCCAAAGAGCAGGGAAAAATACTTGAAAATGAATTAGCACGAGAAACCTGTGTGGTAACTTTTTACTCCAGGAAAGAAAATTAGAGAGGGCAAAGATCATATTGAATAAGTTGGAAAATGATCCTGGAATATATATATATATATATATATATATATATATATATATATATATATATATATATTTTGAACTCTATTTCAATCCTACATGAGTGTCCGATCCTTAGCTATGATTAATTAATGATGAACATGTCATTTTCGTTCATGATCGATTTCATCATGATTCTTCTGTTACACGATTTTTGACAATTTTGTTGTTACATCCTGTGTATATATATATATATATATATATATATATATATATATATATATATATATATATATATTCATACATCTGAGTATATATACATATGAGAATATATTATTATGCTAAAAATAATCAACTTATATATTTTATCATCATTTATCATAGAGGATAAATAAATGTAGCTTAAAATTTAGATATGTAAATATATTTCTAATTTCTTGATCCTGCAGAGGGCTCTTAATTAGGCCTTCCTCGCAATAGGTAGGGGTTAGATGTGATAGGCAACAATAAACTACAGAACAACTCAATATTGATCCCTGCATATAAGTATTGCATTTCTTTTTAAAAGTTCAACGATAATTCTTCTGTCACCACTTAATTTAACGAAAATCCTGATGAACGTAGGTGTTTACTCTCCGAACAGACGATTATTTTTATTTCGTGGGGGATTTTCACTGAATGCCTGAATTTATTTCGATTATTTCCAAATTTATTTCCAAAATTGTCATATAAAAAATTGGTCGCAAAATATCACGTAAAAAATCGCTGAAAACAATGTGAAAACTTTGGAATCCCAAATTTCAAGATTATGAGTTTGGATGCGGATTCGGCCTGGAATAGTTTTCATTTACTCACAGAGTCGGTCTGATTCCAAAATGGTATGATATGGGCTACGGCATCTAGAAGTAAAATTGAAAACACGGACAATTTTATTTTGAAACACTAACTTGAGATGAGTATTTTTTTATTTGAAAAATGAGCTATTAAAAGTTAGAGAGTTGTGTCCCTTTAAGTTGAAAAATTGTGGCACAGTGACATTCGCATTGATTATACAAAAGGATGATATATATATATTTTCATATTTTATTATTTTAAACGTTATTTCTTTCAAATGCATTATTTTTTTTATTTATTGGATACTCTGTTTTGTTTATTATTATTTTATTTTAAACAGTATTTACTTCGTCTACCGGCCTGTACTCTCGAGAAAACTTATGAAAGAAAATGCGTCCTCTGTGTTGTGGTGGTTATGCACTTTCTACCCCAGCCAGTGGTCTGTGTTTGACTGGCGGAAAACGACCAAGATTCGGAATGTTGACAGTAAATAACATTTATTGAAAAAGAACATTTCTCCAATAAACTTTTTGCAAAAGTCTGTTAGCAATCGGAATCTTAAGACTTTTCCTGGGATCGAACATTGTTTGTAGGTTCCATTGGGCAATACATTACAATCACCACCACAATGTAGGCTTTTATATGTAACTGTCTATATAGGATGGGTTAGTCTATTAAAAATTAATAGTAGTTGGTTACCCGTGAGAACTTACTTCTAATTGCTCAACTAGGAGTGGTTTGTTAGCCATTAGACCATGATAAGCACCAAACCAAATCTTCTCTCTCTTTTTCTCTCCATGTATATATATATATATATATATATATTGTGTATTTTGGCAACAATTCATCTTTCATACAAGTTTCGTTAAAGACGACTAACAAGGCACTGCAGTTAAACTTTTTATTTAATTTTTCCAGTTTTCGTTAAAGATTTTTCTTTTCTAGACACAAAGTGTGGAAAAACTGTCCAAAGGTTCTGTATATCCGAGCGCTTTCGGCTATTCTTTTAGCTATTACCAAGGACGATTTTTATTTTTAATTGAATCTGAGAGATTTTTATGTAAGCATCTGAAGTTATCGGAATGTTTTATTTTCCAAACACGATCAGCATGTATCGATCGTGTTCATAGTTAATGTTATAAACTCTCACTCTCTTTCTATCTATATATATATCTATATATCTATCTCTCTCTCTCTCTATATATATATATATATATATAGAGAGAGAGAGAGAGCTCTCACTATATATAGAAAGAGAGAATGCACACACACACACACACACACACACACACACACACACATATATATATATATATATATAAATGACAATTGGAAAAAATCTTAGATTTTGCCGACGCGTTTCGTCTTCCGACTTTTTCAAGGCAAAAATGAAATCGAGATGTTTTTGTTGTTATAGTTACATAAAAAAAAACAATTTAAAAAGATAGACGCTTCTGTCTAAGCCTTTTTTCTGGTTAATGTAAATTGCCTTTATAGTAAGGTAATTTACATTAACCAAGATTAACTAAGATTTTTCCAATTGTCATTTCATACCAATCTGTCTTGTCCACAGAATTGATCTGAAATTTAACTATATATATATATATATATATATATATATATATATATATATATATATATATATATATATACAAGTTTCATTAAAGACGACGAACAAGGTACAAAGATTAAGCTTTTTATTCAATTTTTCTTGTGTTCGTATAAGTGATTTATTTTCTGTGTGAAAAATCTGCAAAATCTACACATTCATTAAAAAAATAAAAACATCCTTGATAATGGCTAACAGAATCGCCGAATATATATAAAATTCGGACAGTTTTTAAACACTTTATTAGAAAAGAAGTCACTTATACAAGTTCAAGACAAATTCAATAAAGGACATGATCGCAGGACTTTAGTCAGTCGACCTCAATAAAACTTATATAAAAAATCGCACACACACACACACACACACATATATATATATATATATATATATATATATATATATATATATATATATATATATATATATTGATAATTTGATAATTGGTAATAATTCCATTAATCCAAAGAAAGCTTAATCTAAGTTACAGAGTCATATAATAATAATAAGTAAAGACAATCATTAAAAATACATTTTGCTTATAATTTATTTCATGAATATATTTATTTAAATATTCATCTGTTCAAATCGATTTTCTTTAGAAATGGTATCAATTTGTCCAGACAAAATGAAAAGGGAGAGAAAAAAAGAAAGAAAAAGGATTTTTTTTATAATAAAAGAGAAAGAAAGAAAAGAGAAATGTCAATATAATTTTTTTTTTTTAAATAAGGAAGAGAGAAAGAGGTAAAAATAGAGAGGAGGTTATGGAGGGAAAGGGGGAGAGAGGGGAGGAAAAGTAAAGAAAGTAAAGAAGGAAGATATGATATGCTTCTAGGTTGACGTAAAAACAATTTTTTCCTTAAAGGACTGAACAAGCTAATTTACTGAATAAGAAGGGGGTAATCAGAATTAAAAGAGATATAGTAATATCCTTAATGGCCATGTCATTTCAGACAGCAAAAACTCATCATCATATTATAATCATTACAATTTCAAATTAATAATAATAATAATAATATCCAACATCAATAGTATAAAGTTAAATAAAACATAATTGTAAATAATATAAAAAATGAATTAAATAATTAAATAAATCAAGAGATAAATGAAGAACAAATTTAAAAAAACAACTTAAAAATATAGATAAGGATACAATTAATAAAGATAATACTATCAATAATATTAATATAAAATAATATTAATAATTTAAAACTATAAATGGTGTAGGCATGACAATAACGTAAATGACCATATACAAAAATGTGCATACACTTACGCATACATTATAGCACCCATATGAAACAGAATCAACACTTCAAGTGTATATACCCAAAGTCAATGTTTTAGGGAATATTTTGTGTGTGTGTGTCTACACTTGAAGATGAGTTCGTTTCTTTGATTCATTAATTCGTCAGAATTTTTATATTTACTCATTATAATTTTGTCTTGTATGTATATATTGCATCTGTTTCGGAAATTGTTAGGGGACTGACCGATGATATCATAAAATGTTTTTACTAATTTGTTGTTGTGTGAGTTAATAATATTATATATGTTGTTCGCGCAGGAATAACGCATTTTTAGAGTTTTTCTATTGGAAATTTTAGTAGAGGGTTAATATGATTAAAAAGTTAGTCGATTAAATTCAGGAAATATCTGACAATATTTATATTAGTTTACAGAACGGTGGGTTAAACTATATTGTCTTTCTTTTTCTGCTTTTGGTTCTATTAGCTGTATTGTTTTTCAAAGTTTCTGGTAAACTAATTTTTGTTTGAAATTAGTTTTATTGGAGGTTTTGTTATAAGTTATTCTATTCTCATTGAAGTTTTTTGTTAGACGATATTTTATTAATTCTAGTGTTTATTCAGTGCAAACTCTGTAAATAGATTTAATAGATTATCGAACAATTATAAGAATAATACGCTACAAATATCTTCAAGAATTCTTTGTTCATTTTTAGAAATTCATTTTAAACCTTAAAAATTATAATTAAAAAAACGTGGGAGTAATTCTTGTAATATTTTATTCGTCATCGAAAGAGATTTTTTGGGTTTTTTTTCACATTACGTCCCTCGTTTATATTATTTATGATAGCAATTAAAAAGCTTATAAAATTAAATAATTAGAAAATTTTAAAGCATTTTTTATGTCACGATTCTGAGCATATCTTGTGGAATTTGGTAATAACTTGTGAAAACATAATTTTTTTAAAATCTGATGTTACGTTACTCTTAGTAGGACGAGAAATAAGCAGACTCTGATTGAATCTACAGACTGTCAAGGATTATTCAGACCTTCCAAAGTTTACGCAAAAATATTCTTCTTTTTGGGAACTTTTGTAGTACACATACTTTTGATTGTAAATATGTAACATTTATGAGGATATATTTCCTTAGGTATTTATAAATTTATTACACTGTTCAATTTATTATAAATTTATACACTGTTCAATTATTAACGTTAATAACGAACTATTTTAAATAAGAAAATTGAATTTAGATTAAACGAAAATTACAGCATAATATATATATATATATATATATATATATATATATATATATATATATATATATATATCAGAATACATTCCTTCTTATCGCCAATGTTTATGGCACGAGTATACTAGAAATTGAAGTAATAATGAACCTCTTTTTAAAAGAGAGATTATAGTTGTACAAAGCCGTAGAATGACTCGACCGAATTATTGCGGTAAAATAATGTATTCAGTTTTTCGAACAACTATAACATTTCTTCTATTTTAAACTGAAGTATTTAATGTCTGATGTTTTACGTGGTCGTTCCTAATTTACGAGAAATATATTTTTGAAATTCAAGCAAGACATCTCGCTACCAAGCCATTGCAAATGAAGACAAGGACAGAAAACTCAGAATTATAAGTTCATGTCCTGTCACCGTTCGTACGTGCAAATCTTTATTCACTTAAAAAAGTAACTCTTTTTGCTTTCTCTAGATCAGTGAGTCCCAACTGATTTGGGACATGCCCCACTTTGGTATTTCTAAAATTCTGGTGCCCCACCCCTGTAATATTTAATTCTTACACATTCAAAATTTTACTGAAATTCACATGAAGGAAGCTTAAAAGGCCATTAACTTGGTCTCTAAACAAGCCTCCAAAGACCATGGCGTCCATGAAAAAGAAAAATGAAAAAGAAAAAAAGAAAAAGACAGTTAAATATATATTGTTTCAAAACATATAATAGAAAACTGAAAGGTAGAAATATAAAATATTTGAATGAAAGCTTATTCTTTAATATGCTTTGATCATTTTAATCATGAAATAATAATACAAAATGAAATTTGAACTCATCACAAAATGACTGTTAGTGAGATCCTTGTGCGTCATGCCTGCTACAGATAGAATTTATATTAGGCACAGATTTATTCAGCTTAAGTCTCAAGTCTCCTCGTTTGGTGATATCCAGTCGATTTCTTTCCTTCAATAATGTCATGGGACCTTACCCATAATAACATAATGGACTATTCCATACGTAATAAATACTGCGCCTCAGGAGGAAACAGGGAGTTCAGTCTGAAGTCGGGCGACCGGCTGACCGGCTGATCGGTTGAACTCTCTGCCTTCGGGAGGAACCTGAACGAGGCTACGCCGAAGGGCGGAGTCTCTTTCGGGAGGTAAACCGACCCTGAACCCGTTTATACGGGTTCAAGGGCATATTTTTGGCCGAGCCCACGGGCTCGGAGATCCCACGTTAAACCGGCCTTGTGCCACATGATACCATCGTGGGGGGGTGACTAAATACTGTTCAGTCTGAAGTCTGGAGTGGGGTCCGTCAGAAATCCGTCAGGAGTCTGTCAGTCAGTCAGAGCGAGCGAGTCAGTCAGTCGAGTCAGAGGCAGTCCGAAACAGAGTCGCGTTCAGACAATTACTACTAAACCTGATTGTTCGTACTAACACTTTCTACTTTTCTGTATATATTCCTGTTTATAATATATCTGTTTTATTCCATATCCGTATTCGAGTTCTTCCAAGTTCTTCTCCAAGGTAGAACCAATAAATGGTTCTACCTTGGACTATCACCGTGGTACAAGGAACCGGACCATAACAAATAACAAATCATTTACAGCACTAAAGACACATTTCGCTAAATATGAAGATGGAAATGGTAACAACAAATTAATGTTAATAACTGTTATTAACTCATTCTCGAACTCTCCCCTTATTCTGTTGATATAGTAAGCCGGGGAGGGGGGGGGCACATCCTACGCAGGCCTCACCAGAATATTACCATGCTCCACCGGTGGGGCATGCGCCCGACGTTTGGAATCATTGTTCTAGATGTTAAATTGACTGAATATGGTGAAATGTTTTGTCTGAATCTAAGATTTAATAAAAATCATGAATATTATTGATCATTGTCTGTTCTGGAAATCCTTTTCTTGGCAGTATAAAATAATAATGGGAATTAAAGGATTCGTAGTTTCTACCCTCAACAAAACACCAATTGACTTTAATGTATATATAATAAAATAATATTAAATAAAATAATCAATAATAAAGTAAATAAATAAAATCACAAATAAAATATTTTAGTTATATTGAAATAATAAAATAATATTAAATAAAATAATAAATAATAAAATAAATAAATAAAATAATAAAATAATAAATAAAATATTTTAGTTATATAGAATTAATAAAATAATATTAAATAAAATAGTAAATAATAAAATAAATAAATAAAATACCAAATAAAATAATATTTTAGTTATAAATAAATAATTATAAATAATAACACAAATACAATAATAAATAAATAAAATAATTAATAAAATAATATTTTCGCTATATTGAAATAATATAATAATATAAAATAAAATAATAAAATAAATAGATAAATTTTAGTTTAAAGGATATATATCCTTTAAACTATAAAGACCTCCTTCGGCATTTATAAATAGCGAAAGATAATATATCCCTGTTGGCTAATTAAAAAATATATTCCGAATGTTAAAACGATCCTTTCGAAGAAGCTTTGGGTGGTAATCTTTTGTATATGACCAACTATATTGAATGGACAAACTCTCTGTGTCTCCCTTTGTTATCTTACAAAGGGGTGTTAGTTATCACGCTTTAAATATATCAGATTACAAGAGACAAGTTACTTTTATTAAAACAGTGAATAATCAGGGTTATATCAGTTGCCCTGGGGTTAACAAGAATAAGAAGCCTATGTGATGGTACGCAGAATAAAATAGCAAAACATTTGGCAGAGAAAACGGATGTGTAAAATAAAAGAATTTTCTTTGGAGATAACAAGGTTGGATTTTTAGGGATTCAATTCACTTCGTAGGGACGGAACCAAAGTGTGATGAACAATGAAAACGTAGATGACAAGAGATTGTGGGTCAAGTGTGAAATGAATCACAATTGCCCGTAGCTAAGGTCAATCTTTATCCAAATATAGGATTTTAAGATTGAAAAGGGAGAACACAGCGGTGAAAATTTTTATATCCCAGTTCATGATCAAAATTTTGATACCGGAAAATACCATTTTAATAAAGATACCTGGAAATTTGATACCTGGAAAATACAGTTTTAATAAAGAAAAATATATAGAATGGAACCTCAGTTCACGAATTTAATTCGTTCCTGAAGTCCGTTCGTAACCCGAAATGTTCGTAAACCGAAACTATTTTTCCAATAGGAATCAATGTAGAAAAAAAGTCACAGTGCAATAAAATTGTCAAAGAAAGGCACACCACAGCACACGAATGTATACAAAATGGCGGTCGACTCAGAAATGATTCCGTTCGGGTTAACTCGGTCCGGCAAAGTTATTCAAGAATCGAAATTTTGTTCGATAACTGAGACATTTTCATCTCGAATTTTCTGTTCGACATGGGAGACGTCCGAGAACAGAGGTTGCACTGTAAATAGAATTTACTCAAAGATGCCTTGAAATTGCTACTGACGACGAATGCTCTACGACTAACAGAAGATTTCAGTTTATTATTTTCTCTGAATGAATTATAACTGAAACAATGTAAATTCAATGGTAACGAAAATATTAACCGTTCCTTTATAAGTGGCAAGGTGGAGTAATGGTAAGTGGCTTGGATTCAGGAATGGGAGTGCCGAGTTCGAATTCATCTTGAATTCATTACATTCGCTTACTTACTAATACCCTCGGTGTAAGTGTAAATCCATATCATCTCTCCCCAGCTCTGTGTAACTAGCAGAACAGACTGGGTTTCTGTAGCATTGATTGGCAACCAGCCTAGGTGAAAGAAAACTCTAAATCCAAAGCAAACCTTTAGACTCCAGAGGTTTCTTGCCCACGACACACCGCTACTACTACGGCTGAAGCGCATATGATGAAGCTAAGACCCTGATCCTGATTATAAGGAAGCATTCGATTTACGTTGACCGAAAAGTCCTTAAGTTTTGTCCATCTTTATTTAGTTTGATTCCCCCTCCCCGTTACGTGTCAGATATGTCAGTTCTCTATTGAATACAATACGCCTTCCGTATTTCGTATTGTGCTTTTTTTATTTATTTATTTGTTGTGTGTATAAAAGAGTGTACATGTTTGAGTGAGAGTTTGGTAAAATTGGGGATTGTTTCAATTTAATTGGGGATTGTTTCAATTTAATCTAAAACCGCATTAATTTCCTCTGATTAAATGATGTTTCTGTCACAATATAGGATTGTGGTGGGGTACTATTATTATTATTATTATTATTATTATATTACCTGGTCCCAACCAGAGATCTAAGGTCAGAAATGGCATCATGATATTTCCCACTGAGGCCTTTTTTTTAGGAAATAAAATCACACCGAATTTACATAGATAAAGCCATTCATAAGGTTTGAGCTGTACTTGTGATTACAATTTTTGTATTTCTTTCAGGCTTGGGCTACAAGGAACCCCTTTAATGAGTCCATTGGAATATTTACCAATCAATTGGTGGACTCCAACTACAAATGGAGTTTTTGATGTCCTCATGTGCCACATTTTTGGGATTTCGATTTCGAAGTCCTTGTATTTTGATAGTTTTTTGAAGATCTTGAAATACACATTACAGTTAAGTTTACGATAGGAAAGATTGAAGACCAACCTTCCCCCTTTTGGCCTTTTGCTGCATTTTTTATTATAATAAAATACATATTATATTCCTGTTTGGTACCCCGATCTCATGAATTTAAGCGTTGTACTAGCTTTCGTCCTATACTGTTGAAATAGCGAAGTGTATACCGTATATTTCTTTTCTAATAGTTTCTCTTCTCTTACTTAATATTGATCACATATTCTGTCTTCTTAAAGTCCGTAGTTAGTAGGGTTTTTTTCACTTTGTTTCAATACATCCTCTTAAAATTGCGTATCAAAGAAGCACGCCTTGAAATAACATTCACCTCTAGAACCACCTTTCCATATGACTTCAAGTCGTCATCGTTTGTGATTAAATTGCACAACATTAACTCTGATACAAGAAATTAGATATTAAATTTTAGTCCAGTCCTTTTTATTTCCCTTTCCTTATATTATTTAATCCCAAAAACAAAAAAACTAAATCTATTGATTGGAAAGACTTGTTAGAATTAGTTTACCAATCTTTACTGTTCAAACATAAAACGAAGACTTTCACTGACCTGAAACATAACCCAGCGTTTCGTCTCTATTACCATTCGCGTCGGTGTGCCCAGAAACTGGGATATGTCCGCCATACATTCACAATGGCAAAGATACGTAAAATCAACACCACGGTTAGTAGCGAATATACGAATCCTGTTTTTAATAATTTCTTTCATTATTCAGTGATTCACTTGAACGGGAGGCTGGGTCACTCTTAGGGCATCCTCCGCTATCACAAAGGGAAGATCGCATCTTCCTTTCAAATAGCCGAAACTCTGATTCTCCTTCAAACTGTTGCCCTTTTCTGCATTACGACCAGTGGTTTGTATCTCTAACACGCAGGATCGAAACTCACTCGACGAACAGCTTTGCCACGTCAATAGGTGGTCCGGATCTATAGTCATGTATATCTTGTGACTGTATATATAAGGCTGCGAACGGAATTTTATTAACTTCCAACCATGTAGCACTTGACCCCAAATGTTTTCATTTATTTCTTCTTCCCTTTTGGTCAAGTGGGTGCCTGGTTTTGAAGCCGTCACTTCTCAAACTCTCCTCCTGTTCATAGAAAAAAGCATAACACTTAGAACGTTGCTGAGATATTATAACTGCACGGCAAAGCTGCCATGTTATTCTCTGCGTTTAGTGACGTCTGGGGAAAGGCAATTAATAAGAAAAACCCAAATCTGCTCAAACTCGTTAGAGTAGCAATTATCTACGGGAACAGATGACTAATGACTAACCATTTCTTCGAGAGAGGGCATTATATTTTATTTATATTATATTCACTTTCCTTTTCTTTTTTTTAGTATACTGTTTATCTCGTTCAAGTTATTGTTCACAAACATTTTCTATTTATATATGAATGACTAATAAATGACCAAGATTAAACGCGCTTTTAAAACATCCATTGCTCAGTGGAAGACGTACAAAGAATTAAGTATCGCTCTCAAGTCCCAAATGAATTTTGTATTAACAGGAAATGCCAAAGAAAACGACGAATAAATATTAACAAAAAAGAATACACTGGATTATTTTTCTTAAGACGTTCTTCCCATCGACGAGTGTTTACCAAAGAATATTCTCGCCAAATTAATACACGAGTAAATATATTCTTTAAACAGTTCCTTCACGACAAGCGTACGCATACAAGTATATATATATATATATATATATATATATATATATATATATATATATATATAGGACATATATATAGATATATATATATATAAGAGGACACACATATATATATATAATAAATTTTAAAAAATTTAAAATACTGTTCCATCGTTACACAGGAATTACCATGTTTCTAAAACAGAAGACTAAGAACTTCAAATTCAATTATATAATTAAATTAAAAGTGTTTTTAATTTAATTACAAAATTGAACTTGAAATTCTTAGTTTCTGTTTTTGAAACATGGTAATTCCTGTGTAGCGATGGAACTATATTTTTAAATCAGTTAATTTATAATATTTATGATCTGTAAATTTACATTGAGCACTGTTTTGAAAAAATAAAAGTATCAACACCGGATTATATATGTTACTGTTCTTTCTTTTCTTACTATAAAGTATTTATATTCAGGAGCAAACATTTTATTGGTTTTCAACTTTTTTAACTTATGAAACGCTCATAAATATTCATCAGGTTAGCTTGAACGAAGATATGCTACCTACCTATCTATCTATCTATCTATCTATCTATGTGTGTGTGTGTGTGTGTGTGTGTGTGTGTGTGTGTGTGTGTGTGTGGTGTACCAAAAATAGTGTTACAACATATCGGTGGCTTCCACGCACTAAAAGAAGGACAGGGCGATACATTAATTGTAAAGTGATGCTGTTGTCTAGCTTGTATTGTACCATGGGCATTCCGATCCGTCCGTAAATGTTGGTTGTATAAATTTGTTATTTCACCCTTTACAAACGTTGCCTGATCCGTAAACAACTCAGATGAAACAAAGAACGGATCGGCAATTTGTGCAATAAAACCATCAGCAAAAGTTCTCCCGTGTTGAGTGATCAGAGAGTGAATGAAACTGCAAACGTTAAAAATAATACGGATACAGGAGCTGCACTTGAAGTATCGTCCATGTGTACGACATGATAGGGCCACTTGACGTGTGTTGATTCATGGATAGTTTCCGACAGCCATTAGAATATGTGCTTCGTGGTCCGGCTGACAAGCGGATCGCGGTCTCCCTCGATTCATATTTTTGGTGACACGGGTCCTATCCCAGCATCGTGACATTAAACAGCAGCAAAGGTTGGTTTATTCGGCTACATTCGGTCTGGAAACACAATCTGATTCAGCCGTGCAGTCCCGTGTCCATTACCATTCGTGCGGCTGTCTGTAAAATCATATTTACCTGTTCACGAAATAATTATCTCACCATTGTTAAATAGAACACTTAACTCACTACTTCACACGTTAAACTGACTAGACTAGCCACAAATGTACACGAATGTTAAATGTAACCTAGTCTACATGGCAAATCAGAACCATTTAACTTTCTTTAAACTTAATTACTCAAAAACGGAAGATATGCAGACATGTTATTATATGAACTTTTAATTCTTGTTTTGGTGTGAGGAACCTGACCCCCCCACCAAGTTCGTAAATGTATTTTTCAGACACTCTGTATATATTGCTACTTACGTCATTAAATGTCTCTAAAACTATCAAAATATTTCTTATGATGTGCTTATTACAAACTGCTCGACACACCCATCCTTCCTCAATTTGTAAGTAAATACACAGCGTGGGTAATTAGCATTGCTTCTGTTACCCTCAACGCCATCCTGCGTGTGGCAACGCAATATTAATGCCAGTTTACGAAACGAAATAAAATCCAATGTGGTTTTTGGCAATTTTACACACTTACGAAAATTAGAGAAAGTCGTCGTTTGCGTCACAAAAATTCCGAGACACTTAGAGTTAGTGAACATTACTTTTCAATGCATACATATATATATATATATATATATATATATATATATATATATATATATATATATATATATTGCTATTTAAAGAGCGCTTTTGTATTTATGTGATAAAATGCTCAATATCAGAGATAGAGTGTATGTAAATATAAATATAAAGTGAACATCGAAGTCAACACTCAGAGGCGACAGGTTGATTCATGCTAGACGAAATCTAATCAGGCCCTTGCACGTGTGTTGGATTTTTTTCTCGATAATTTATATATAGAAAATGATCAGTTAGGCATTGTGAGTAATCCAGAATGGATTACTCACAATGCCAACTCGTCTATATCTATGTCTAAATTATTTAACCAAACACGATTGCATGTAGAAAAACAAAGAAAAACTTTAAATTAGAATAACAGAAATGGAACAAACAGCCTGTCAACTCAGAGTGTTCACTTTATATATATATATATATATATATATATATATATATGTGTGTGTGTGTGTGTGTGTGTGTGTATATATAAAATATATATATATATATATATATATATATATATATATATTGTGTGTATATTTGAGTTGCATATTTTAAATATATGTTAAAGACAACAGATATTTTGTTTGAGTAGATATCCTGTGATTTAACAGTGTGAATTACGTATACTGGCAAGCGGATTCTAGAAATTTAATTCTGACGATTTGCTCTCATGCAGGGCGTCTATTCAAACATGGGTATCTAATTAATAACTTTTGGGGTAATAATATATATATATATATATATATATATATAGTAATCCACAAACAGACTGTTTCGCTGTATCACAGCTCCTCAGTTTGGCTAGACGTCCGATTGCTTCAACCATGGATCGAAGCCCGACTGATATGACGTCACTCAGATATCTTACCTCTAGGCCATCGTCTTACGACAGAAAGGAATGGAATTTTAACGTTTTTCTCTATACGAAATACGCCAGTGGCTCGGAGAAGTCAATTCAATTTGCTTGACGAGTAATGCTAATATATATGCTAATATAATATATATCCATGTAAAATGAGAACGAATAGAATCCACTTCCGACGTTCAATTTAAAAGAGAGCTCAATACAAAAGTAGAGCAATATTCTTTAATTTAGGATATTACATCAAAAACATGTAAAAACGCAACACAAATGCAATCATGCTTCGATGTGTATTAACACATCTCATCAGGCATTAGTAAATGACTGGTGAGTGGACAATTTATAAAAAATTTAAAACAACATACCCCCTCTTTCCATGAGAAAAGGAAGAAAAGAAAAAGAGTAAGAAACACACAAGATGCACACGCTTTTTCCGAAAGAATGAAGAATAAGAAAAAGAGTAAGAAAGAGAAAAATTCCTCCTTGGAGGAGTTTCTAACGCATGGCTTATCATCTCTCAGTTGAGTCTCTGTCTTTGGCCAGAGTGCACTCAGGGGCGACTCCGTCAAAGGACAGAGGAACAACTGAAGAAAATAATACAGAGTCGTGCCCAGACCTGGGAAACAGCTGCCCGAGGCCGCGCTCTCCCATTGTACCAGAGGGAATGAACGGTTCTCGCACCGAGGCCAGTGCAACCGACGGTTGCAGGAGCTGAAGGCAATTTTTGTTCCTATCCCGGGTGTACACGCTCGGGTCCCCACCTAAAAATAAACCTTGTGTCACATCTCGTCCTGGTGGAGGACAGTGTAAATACCGAGTAAGAAAGAGAAGAGAAGGGATAACAACAGGGTTTGTTTTGTTTATATTCAGAGGCATGAATCGGAATAGCGTACGCTAAGTTTAAAATAAGAGGAAAAAAATGAAAGAAGCAATCATGCGTAAAAGGTCATGACACACAGATTTAGAATTGTAGACGACATTTAAACGTCGTATTCGGTATAAATTTAAATTGGCTACAAATTATATGCGTGCATTAGACGAGTGTCATTTCCTATGAGAGAAGAAACGTAATTTAACAAGATACTTTGGACCAGCCAAACTACATACCCTGTGAGTTAAAAAAAAATTAAAATTTTACATTTTTATAGTTGGTAAATAAACCAGCCCTTTAAAAGTCAAAGGAAAGTTTAAACAAATCTAATAAAATTGTTTAAACATAAAGATCAAACGAAATTGGTTTAACATATAGATCTAATAAAATTATTTAAACATAAAGATCAAACGAAATTAGTTTAACATATATATCTAATAAAATTATTTAAACATATAGATGAAACGAAATTATTTAAACATATAGATGAAACGAAATCATTTAAACATATAGACCGAACAAAACCATTTAAACATATAGAGGAAAGGAAGTTATTTAAATATATGGATCTAATAAAAATTATTTAAACATATAGATGAAAAATTATGAAATTATTTAAACATATAGATCTAATAAAATTATTTGAACATATAGATCAAACGAAATTATTTAAACATATAGATCAAACGAAATTATTTAAACGTATAGATCTAATAAAATTATTTAAACATATATAGATGAAACGAAATTATTTAAACATATAGATCTAATAAAATTATTTAAACATATAGATGAAACGAAATTATTTAAACATATAGATCTAATAAAATTATTTGAACATATAGATCAAACGAAATTATTTAAACATATAGATCTAATAAAATTATTTAAACATATAGATCAAACGAAATTATTCCAACATAGGTGAAACGAAATTATTTAAACATATAGATCTAATAAAATTATTTGAACATATAGATGAAACGAAATTATTCAAACATACAGGCCAAACAAAATTATTTAGATATATAGATCGTACAAAATAAAATAGAATGCAACTTTTAACTAAAGGGGTTTTTTTATAGGGTGTTCATAAAACCAATCAATGCAAAATGTCAGCTGAACGCCAGTACATCTATACTAAATATTATTAACACTACAAGAAGATTAATGTAAAGATTATACTACGTCGAAATTGATCTTACTGACAGAAGGATAATCCTTATATGGTGCAACAAGGTTTAAATAAAATATAAGAAGAAGCAATCATCAAATTTCAAAGTGTAGTAAAACTTTAGATTCAAAGGTATATGCTTACAATTAGCCGTTATTTCAAATCGTTTTTTATTAATATTACTTATAGTAATAATACTTCACTTTCAAAATATTTTTAGAGGTTGAAAGATGAAAATAAAACTCCTAAAAGTAAAATGGAAAATTTTAAAATTGGCAAGGACATGTACTTCTGTATATGAACCTTGTTTTTCTATGTTTACCGGAAAAATGCAGGTCACCAGGTTCTTGCTCGTGATGCGTAATTAAATCAAACATTAGAATTAACGGTTAACTGTACACACACAGAGAGTCTTATTTATCCTACTATTTAATCCATAGTGAGTAACAGAGAATAGATGGATCCAGGCCTTTTGTAAAGGGCATTTAAAGTGGCCCTGAATTTCAACTCGGCTCACCAATTACTTGTTCCGAAAAAATAACCGCTATTCTACCTATACATTGCCAAAGCTACCTCAATATTTAATTAATAGAAATCTTTTATAATAAAACACCCGGGGTTTTTTACGTTTGCCATGTGTGATGCAGGCTTGAGGATCACGTCACCTTCGATACATGACTGACTTGACATAAAATAGTAGGCTATCTTTAATTTCAGCGTCAGACTGGTTACCGACCAAGGCTATACAACCGATTCTGTCCTGTTATTTAACCCATAGATGTGGGAGAAGAGATGGCTTTGAAATACCTTCCTAACGGTATTTGCTTTGCAAGTGAATGTAACGAAACTCGACTGAATTCGAACTCCATGATCTCCGATTTCTTCTGATTTTTTTTCATGCATTATATCCCTAACAGATCGAAGCACCTGCTATTCTCAAATAGGCACCCATATAGATACTGACCAACTAGTTGTTTAACTGCGATTATCGAACGAAAACCACTGTTTCCATATATCTGGTCTGAGTCCTCAGACAATCAGTTCTTTTCAATTAATATAACGAATGTTTGCTAAATGCCTTTCTAAATATTTCTTTTAGGTTTCATTCAGATTTTTGAAATTGTTTTCTTTTACTCTCCTTTTTTTGAGTAAAGGAAGTTAAAATAGATAAGTTAGATAAATATTTACATATTATTAACAGAGAAACGCCATGTTTTTGTTTGTTTTTTTTTTTGTCTTGCTTTCTTATTTAATTAACTGCAGATAAAATAAGTAAACAAAAAAATATCAACGTTTCTGACTCGTTTATCTGGAGAAAGAAAAAGCAACGAACATCTCCAAGAAAATCTTTAAGATTCTATAATTTAATCACAGAGGCTCTCGTGCTTTTTATCTCCCCTCTGCTTTCATACATTGGCACGCACTCCTATCCTCAAACGTCGTGCAATTGTTGTTTGTCGGTTTTACGTAAATTTTCATTATAATGAAAAATAATTGCTTGCGTTGAGTCTCGAAAAACTAATTCTTTTATATTGAAAGACAGATGGCATAATCAGAAAATAACACGGCCCTAATTAATAACACAGAGAATTATTCATTTAGCCGAATTTCTAAGATAATGCAGTGTCATTATTATTATTTTCTTTTTTTCTATAATGATGTTTTTGCTTTGTTTTCTTTCTTATCATTTCACCCCGAGTAAGGGAACAAAGCCGCACAGAGGTATGCTGACCGCGAAAGAATATAAGAAAAAAACATTATTAAAGGTCGAGAACAAAAGAACAGAATTTAAGGAGACAGATGATAACGATTGGAACAATTTCCTTATTCACTATTTGAAAAGTAACGGGACTGGTAGCCCAATTTTTTAAAATTCTAAACTACATATTAGAGACAAACCTCTCATCAACGGACTCCCACCATCAACGGACTTCGGATGCTACGGACAAAATCTGCATGCAAAATAAAAATAAAAATCTGCAGGAAACTTCCAAATCATCAGCGATGTATTTCAAAATTTGAGGGCTTAGTGGAACGAGTCGTATTATTTCTCAAAGTGACCACTAGGCGGCGGTGTGTGTGTGTGTGTGTAGAGGAGGGGGGGCTTTAGTTGTCAACAAAGACGAGTGTACAGTATATAAAGTACGATACTTTAGCGCAGGCGCGAGAAAAATATCTGTGAGAAATCTATTATTTTTGTTATTTTGACTAATATATCTATATTAAGTATATATTTATTTACGCCATATATACATGTTTATAATATTTACATTATAATCATAATTACCGTTAGTTACTATAGTGGTTTTATAACTCAAAAATAATCCCTTCCCATCTACAGACAATCGGCTTTAAAGGTCCACCCATCCCCCCTGTTAGTCCATTGATGAGAGGTTTGTCTATACATGGTTTCACCTTCAAAGTAATCCCCCTCGATTCTAATGCACTTTTTCATCCTTCTCTGCCATTCTTCTATGCACTGCCCGGGGGATTCTTCTTCGATGCCCCTCGGCTCCGTTGCCTTCAAAACGAGTCCCCTTGATGACCCTCTTGAACTTGGGGAAAATAAAAATTACATCGAGCAAGATCATGTGAATAGGGAGGTTATTTCAGTACGGCGATGTTCTTTTCAGCGAGGATGTGCCGGATGCTCAGGGCGTTGTGAGCAGGTACACTGTCGTGGTGAAGCAGCCACGATGCTCCTTACCCCCGTTGCATTCAAAACGAGTCCTCTTGATAACCCCCTTGAACTTGGGGCAAAGAAAAAATTTCACCAAGCAAGGTCAGGTGAATAGGGAGGTTGTTCCAGTACGGCGATGTTCTTCTCGATCAGGAAGTGCCGGGTGCTCAGGGCTTTGTGAACAGGTGCATTGTCGTGGTGAAGCAGCCACCTTTTGTCCTGCCACAACTCTCTTCTCGCGTACTGAGCTAAGCAAACGCCACGAGTTCTATTTGTAGACTTGCCGATTCATCGTATGGCTGTGTGGCAAGAACTCACTGTGGACGCTGCCTCTCACACCGAAGAACGGATAAGTCCCGTTACTTTTCAGACCGACCACGTATATATATTTTATTGTCTATTGCTATCGTTGTACCAGAGTTTCAGTTCCAGCCTCATACCACTTGGCTGGTTTAGAAGTAAACTAAAACTCTGCGATCGTTTGCAACCTCATTAGCATTGTTGACCTTCGTTTGCGCAAGAAATAAGCCACGGCTTGGAAAAGGTGGAAATCTGATGCTGCATAGTCTGGACTGTAGGCAGGTTGAGGCAGACGTTCAAGCCTATCATGTTTCTTAAGTTTATGCTTGGTAACATTGGCAGTGCGTGCCGGAGTACTGTAATGGCGTAGGAGTGCGCGTTTTCGATTGCCCAATGCAGGATAGCGGATCTTGAAAGCATCGTATCCTCGCAGCAGATGTTGAGCATAAAGGTGTACACAGCATGACCCTCTTGGAAAATCTCAAAATACAACTCTTCCTCGAAATTCCACTAAACACGGAACGTGACTTTCTGTCCAAATAGTCCTTGTTTGACAACAGGTACTGAAGTCAAGTCCGGAATGAAGCCGTTGATTTCTCGAGGATTAGCCAGCAGTTTGCAAATATTTACGTGTCGTTGAGCTGCGAGATTGGTCAATTCAAGAGCAGCTGTTCAGAAGGCCTGGCTTATAGAAGGTCCTTTGTGAAGGAACAAGCTCTGCCGATAATGTACCACTGCTTGATTTACATTGAAGGCTGGTGTCACCTTCATGAAAATTTCTGAACCATTTTAATGTCACACGTTCGTTGACAGTTCCTGACCTTCCACATCATTCATTTCCTTACCATCTGTCCAGGCGCTCAATCCTGGTAACATATGTGGTAGCATAAGATTGCTCAAATTGCAAGTTTTTCACCAATCATTATAAAAATTTGTAAAATAAAGAATAAACAATGTTTCTGTGTTGTATATGAAAATAAAGAATAAACAATTCATCGATGTTTGCATAAATTGTATCAAATTAATGATATAACATGTACATTACGAGGCAAAAAAAATGGACGCACCCATCAAAATGATGATAAACAAAATATAAAGCTTATTACATTTGTATTTAAATTTATTAACATGTCTAAGCATTGTTCTGACATCAACAAAGGCCAAGTCGCCACTTTTCATGATCTTGGGATGTTGAATAGATTGATAGTTGATAAGATTAACCCATTAACTGCCAAATTTTTTTACGTGCATTTTTGGCCCAGACAGGTGTCTTAGGAGTTTATTTATTCCTTATGTTTAATTTCAGTAGTTACCATTGTCGTTTTTATAGAAACTAGAACATTAAATATATATGTGTATAAAACATCAAAAAATAATATTGATTAGAAATAATAGGAAAAATACTTTTCAAAATAGTCATTATTTTTCTCCCCGTGAAATGTAAAATTACGACAGAAAGTGTCTTCTTACGGCTAATAATAAAAACGTTAAAGGCTAAGTTTTGTAAAATATACCTCTGCAAATGCAATGTATGTAAGCAATTCAATATAACTACAAGGAATAACATGTAGTGAGTTTAATTTTAACAGATCCCCAAATGAGGCTCATGGCAGGTAATGGATTAATCGAAGTGAGTCAAGTGTTCACAAGTTAATGAAAAAGTGAGATCAAACTGGAACATGGACGTAGCGTATCAGGCCGACCGCTAAAACTACCGATAGAGAAGATAGAAACTTGGTTTGTCAATGCAAAAAAGATTGATTCACAATAGCACAAGATGTTTCCAAAGCGGCGAGTTTGGCTATTTCTTCAACAACAGACATAGGCTTAAAACAAAAGACATTGTTTACAAATACATAAAAGAGAAAGAGAACAGAGACTATGGTACAAAGATGACAATAAACAATAAAATATGTATACGAGGGTCGCTCTGAAAAGTAACTTAAAAGGGAAACCTTTCGGATCTGGAAAAAAAATCGACGGGCCCGGTTGGCTCATTTACACTGACTAAATCTGACTGGGCAGATATTAGATGGAGTGACGAGAACCCCTTTACTCTTAGATATGAAGGATGAATCCGTGTTTGGTGTATTCTCGGTGAAACGTATACTCCAGTGACTACCAAGGGCACTGTTAAACAAGATTTTAAAAAATCAACGTTTGGGGTGCATTCTAAGCAGAAGGAGTTGGTAATTTGTACAGAATCAAGGGAATCATGGACAGCATCAATACCACAACATTATTGTGGTTTTCTGCTAAAAAAAAATTGCCTAAGGTCAACGCTTCATGTTCCAACACGATAACGATTCTAAGCATAATGCCTTAAAAAATAAACATTATTTAGAAGGGGAGAGCGACGTGGGTACATTGCAACTTTTCCAGTGGCCTAGTCAGAGTCCTGACCTTAAACCAATTGAAAACCTTTGGGCGATAATTGACAAGCGTGACCGTAACAGGAATGTTAACACAGAAGATGAGCTTTTTCGCTAATTAATGCTGAAAAAATCTGGCGAAGGAAGTTGACTTACTAAAGAATTTAGTCTATAGCACGCCACGAAGAATTAAGGCCGTTATTTAAGCCAAAGTTACCCAACAAAACACTAAATCCTTTTTGACTTGTATAATGTATATATGTACACCTGTATTAAAAACCTGTATTAATAATCGAATTCTATTACACACTTTTCTTGGTAAACATACAAAAAAGCGACTTTCTGAAGGTTCGCTCATTTTTTTTTTGTAATATATATATATATATATATATATATATATATATATATATATATATATATAAATATAGAAAAAATATAGAAAACTAGACTCAGTTTGAAAAACCTCGAATTTTTGATTTGCTAATCAAATCAATCTCGAGGGAAAAAAAAGGTTAAAAAAAAAAGAGCTACAAACATGGACTTCTGCAAACAAAAAATCGCAGACAAACCTATGCAGGTCTGAAGCCCAAAGAAAAAAAACCATATTTATAGGTGTAACAACCAACAAAATAAAAATAAAAAAACAAAACAAAAATGGTTTACTAGCTCAATACAACCGTAGAGCAGACCTAAATACACCTAGTGAGCCAGACAAACCTACCTAGGTTTCAGAATTTTATTAGCCTAAACGGATCGTCAGGGAAAGTTTGGCTAACGAGGCAAACTCAAAACAAAAACATTGAGAAATAGTATTTCTAAAACATTCACATATTTATAGGTGATAGCTAAAAAAAATGTAGGTACCACGTGACAAAATAAAAAAAAAATAAAAAACAAAACAAATTTAAATGGCTCACTAGGTGTATCTATATATATATATATATATATATATATATATATATATATATATATATATATATATATACGTGTGTGTATTTCCCATTCCGGAAATACGAAACTCTAAGTCGGCTTCCGATAAGAATATCGATCGTTATCTAATTTGATAATAACTAAACTCAAACAAAAACATTAAATCGTTACTCTTCTTGAATATTGAGAATTTTAAATTAAAGCAGAAATTTAGTTAAAAGTTGTTTAAAAAAATAAGCGTTAAATTAAATGATTTTAGTTTTAATTACTGTCTCAAGCATTCATTGCTGGCATTATTATTTTAAGTTTTGTATATGCATACACACCCATACACACACACACACATATATATATATATATATATATATATTTAAACATATATATTATTATTAAATATAACAGACAATGAATGTCTGTTATGTTTGATCATGAGCCGTTCTAAACTTCATATTGTTGCTTTAATTTCGGGTGAAAATAACGACAAAAATTGTCTAACATTTGAATATTTTTTATTAACTTAGTCCTTGATCTAAGGTTTCGACTGGCATGAGCCATCTTCAGAATGATTATACGGACATTTCAACAAAGATATTCACCATCAAAGATTATATTCTCTTATATTGACATAGAAGATTGCTATGCGACGATAACGGTCCCGGAATAGCAGACGCAGGTCGTAAATTCGTGATGCGGTTCTATGACGTCATACCACGTGAGAGACCGAAATATTAACAATAGAACCGTATGTCTAGATGCAAAGTAATGTGTTGTGACTAGTTTGAAATGTAATTTTTCTGAGTGTGAGTTACTTTGTTTTGGCTCGTATAATGTACATATGTACACCT
This sequence comes from Acanthosepion pharaonis, assembly GCA_903632075.3. Lineage (NCBI taxonomy): Eukaryota > Metazoa > Mollusca > Cephalopoda > Sepiida > Sepiidae > Acanthosepion > Acanthosepion pharaonis. Next base: position 1,011,219 of record CAHIKZ030000813.1, on the reverse strand, counting down.
GAATTAATACCTTGTATTAATGAACGAATTCTATTACTCATTTATCTTGGTAAAAATACAAAAATCAACTTTCTGAGGGTGCGTCCATTTTTTTGCCTCGTACTGTAGAGAAAAAACATTTGATTCAACCTACTATATATATATATATATATATATATATATATATATATATATATATATGGGGGGCGTGTGTGTGAGGCGTGACGATTGCATCTAGCATGAAACACACTGTCGCCTCTAAGTGTTGACTCCTATGTTCACTTTTATATTTACACACGCTGTATCTCTGATATTGAGCACTTTATCCCATTAATACAGCACATCTTAAGACTAAGGCTAGAGCTGGGGCGTGTGCCACTTACGTCTTTCCCCTCATCCTTTACCGGTTGGCTGTAGTTCCTTCTTGCAGGGACCACAGGTAGGCGTTCGAGCGCGGGTTAGGGTTAGAGTTAGGGTTAGTGCCGGGTGGGTGCAAGCAAAAAACTTGGTGTGTCATCGTCTCGCCTCGTGGTTGGCTTTCCTTCGTCGCATTTTGACAGAGAATTCGATTTTGGTGGGGAGTGTTAGGGACGCCTTCCCTAGCCTTAATATCACTCCTCCCATTTCCTAGGCTAAGCGCCGTCGTGGGTCCGGGAAATTATCGACTTTCCTCAACGAGTGTCGAGCGGCCTTGAGGGCTTTTCCTCGGTCCAGTGACCTTTCACGGCCTCGAAAAGACTTTTATCGGGAATTAGTGGAGGCGTCTCTGTGAGCGGTTCGAATTGTCGTTGACCGAGTTGAGCTCTTTCTGGTCTTGGGCGCCAGCCGCAAATTACCTCAGTAACGATGAGTTTTCGCTTACTTGGCGATTCATTTTAAACGTGCTATCTCTCAATGATATGGCCTTCAGATAGCGTTGGGTGGATTTTCCTGACTGTTACCGGTGACCTTGGTTTGGAAGAAACGGCTTTACCCGCCTTTGTCATCAGGTACGCACTTTCTGGGAAATGTCGGCTAGCTGACGGCTCGTATTGCTACTGATCAACTTGTGCTCATCAGCCTCGCATATGCGTGTGGCAATGTGTCGCCTCCGTATTCAGGGATGAAACGAATGGTGTTTCTAACGTTGCTACCCGTGGCAAGAATGGTGATCTGGATGACGCGAAAGAAGGGAATCTTGTGACATGAGCGCTATTCTCATTAGGCTCTGCTCGGATTCTTTCGGCATCAGCGGGAAGTGAAGATCAGAGCTTACGGTTAAATCACGCTGAAACACCGGTTCTCGTTCGATCACCGAAGTTAAGCATCGTTGAGCCAGGTCAGTACTTAGATGGGGGACCGCTTGGGAACACCTGGTACTGTAAGCCCCCAAAGTCCAACCCTTACCTCACAGTCGGTGGTGGGGTGTAAACGGTAGTGTCAGAGCTATGCCGCCCGGAACTTCGTTCCTGGTAGGGCCACCCAAGGCGGACAGGTCTGACACACACGCCGGCTAACAAGGGCTCTGGTGAAAATCCAAGGATCGTCTGCATCGGTAACCGGCGTCTTCTGGTCGTTCCTGTCTCTGCGTCTGTGGGAATCCCGCGGCAAGCAAGAACGTTATTCGAGTAGGCCTGGGTACCCTACTTCTGTAATTTATCCAAAGAATCTTCTTCTCATAACAGGAAGAAGCCGGCTCAATCCGCCCAGGGTGAATGGCGCATCAGTACAGTAGTAGTACAGAAGATCAGAAGTGATAGAAAACGGTTGGTGTCATCAGATTTCAAAGAAAGGTCGGTGAAAGTAGCCAATTTGGTTCGTGTGAAAGGGGCTATACTCGAGTTCCTTTTTTAGGTTCCCTTCGTCACAACGGAGCGGTTTCCTGTGAACCGCCCCCTGGTTAAGTAAGACTCTCTTTTGTGTCCCTAGTTAATGTGAGTGTCGTTCCCGGCCTGTTCCCACCTCCGTACTTCTGTTATGAACCAAGTTGAGATTCCCAACCTCCTAGTCTTTATTTTTATATTATTTTATTTATATTTTTTTTGCCTCCTTTTCATCTTAACTGGTCCAGTCTTTGATTTCCTACCCATTCCGTTAGTGAGTTAGTTTCTTGATTTTGTCTGATAACAGAATACTGCGCCAATTCTTATTTTTGTAGAGTGGACGGGTCCTACTAACATCTGTTATTTTCTGTTTTACATTCGTTATATTTCTTGGCTTTTGAGATTCATACGCCCCTCCCAACCTTCATTTCATATCATCTTCAGATTTACACACACACACACACAATATATATATATATATATATATATATATATATATATATATATATATATATAATATATAAAAAAAAGACCACTTTAAGGTTCCATGTAATAAATTATTTCACCACAGCCCTTTTAAAGGACTGCGGATCATCAGACTTTACTTCCAAACAAAAAATGAAAAGAAAATTTACACATTTTTGACGGGCCGTATTAAACATATGTAAAGTGAGGAAGTGAGGAAGTCAGGGGGGGAGAGAGAAGACATGAGTCAGTTAGCAGATATTGACACATTTAAAGTGGTCTGTTTTTATTTAAATTATTTGCTCTGAATTTACATTGAGCTCTCTGGATTTTATCCTCTTTAGGTTTACCCATACGGATTACCTAGTTTTTTCATAAATTATATATATATATATATATATATATATATATATATATATATATATATATATTACGAACATGTGTATATAGTAAGTTTGTACATAAGAATTTTTTAAATCGTGGGATTTATTTTGTAGGTTCCCTTTGTATATGGGGTATTGTGGTATGTGTAGGAGTAAAAAACGAAGGATATCATCTTTTTGTATATTTGTTATTTATATCGAATGAATCGGTTGTGTATCGGATTAGCTAGGTTCAGGATACTTAATTATGAATAGTCTCACCCAACTCCTTACATTTTTGCCATGTGACACAATTATTGTATTTCACAATAATAGATATTTACATCATTAGCAAATTAAAAAATAAAGCTTCTACTAGTCTGCAATTTTTGTTTATCTGTAAGGGTGTATGTTATGCTATACCTAGAAACTGATAAATGTGTTTTAAATACGTAAGTACTATCCAAATAGATCATTAGTAAATTAAAAAAAAAATAAAGCCTCTGAAATATTTTGATTTTTTACCTTTATTGCGTATCTGGTAAAATCTAGTTTTCGGTTTGGGGGTGACCTTAATGGAATCCTCCATATTTGCTATTCACCACTCCGGAAAAATACACTCTTCCCCTAAATCAATTTTAACCAATCATCACTTCACTTTTTCAAACTTGACTTCGCATTGGTTAAAAGGACCCAAAAAATGTAGCAAGTTGCAACAAATCTGTTTTCCCGCTCACCTATCTGGAGCCGGTTTGAAACCCAAAAAAGTCAATAAATAGGATCGCTTCACTTGATTCAGGCTGTCAGGAAATAAGTCTTTGAGAGATGCCAACAAACTCCACGTGCACCAGCATACTGACTCAACAGCCGCCACTCTCTCTCAGCAACTCAACACAACTCAAAAAGTCTTGCCGCGCGAATTGACCCAACTTACAATTTACTCTAAAAAGTGACATATATCACTACCGAAGTAGTAATTGTATATTTAATCAACTTACATCATATCAGTCAAAGGCACATAACTCCTTATGACTTTAAACAATATATACAATTGTCGCACACATACACACTATTATTTGAACCCACACAAGTGACAGTTCACCTTGCAAAAATCAAACTGTTTTAATTTCATAGACAAACTTAAACTACAAGCTTTCATACACCAAATCACTGCATGATCACTCCTTATAATTTTATCTCACTTATCACATTGAACAATCAATCTTAAAATTCACTTTGTGTATATCAAACGTATATTGAAAAAAAAAATGAGATGAGGCTATTATATTTGTATTATCAATGAGTATGTTGTGGATAGAGTTTGATAGATCTCCATGTGTATTTATATAAGACCTAATTGAGCTATGATCAGAGAAATGTAATGTGAGTCTTCTTTTTAGGTATGTTGTAGTATATCCAATATAATAATTTACGAATTTGAATTGATCAGGAACACAGTTCCTTAAGGGACATGTGAATTTGTAAATAATATTTGTTCTCTGTAATTTGGATCTTGCAGGTTAATTATTATTGTCAGTCTTCTTTAATGAAATTATTGTCCTCATATTTGTTGCCATATTTATTACAACGTTTCAGCCATTGTACGCTCCGGTCTTTTTTAGGTGGTTGGAATGGCACAGTGTATAAAGGCATTGGTTAGATCCGGAACCAAAGCGTTGTGAGTTCAAGGTTAAGGCAGTGGAGAACTTGGAGAGGTGAATTAACAGGAGATAACTGATAACCGACATCCATTAGACATGGCACGTGGAACTAGAACAGTCTACCCCAGCGTGCGGAATAAAGGTTCAGTTCGACATTCCAACCACCTGAAGAAGGCCGGAGCGAACAACCACCGAAACGCAATAGTCTGAATAATGTAAATAGTATATATATTGTGTATATTTAGGCAGCAATTTTTCATTGATGCATGTTACATTAAATAATACAGATAAGTTTTGTCTATTTATTTTAAGTAAGTTCCTTTCATATTGTCTGATAAGTTTAATAACATTATCATTGAAGGACGAAAGGAAATCACCATATCGATACATGTTTAAATGCAATCTGAGCTTTCGGATTACAAAAGCCATTATCAAAGATGACAATTACTTTTCAATATATCAACCAATAGACGGAACAATAATGATAGTCTGTTTTTGTTGCATGAAAAATTTCAAAGCAACAACTAACTCGTGTATACGAGACGCGGAAGCGAAAATCGCGTCGCAGCTCGTGACGTCACACATGACCATGCGTGAGTGGAAACGAGAAGTATTAAAATAAGTATTAAAATAAATAGACAAAACTTGTCTATATTATTTAATGAAACATGCATCAATATATATATATATATATATATATATATATATAATTGAACATTGTAAACAACAATCATGATTGCGTTAAGCATGAAACAGTCTGTCGCCTAAATATGACATACTTTAAAACTACATATATATATATATATATATATATATATAGAGAGATAGATAGATAGATAGATAGATAGATACTTATCTGGGTTAGTTAGAATATCTTGCAGTTTGTGCATCTGCATCACTGCATCTTTCTGACTATATTCAGTCAAATGATATCTGTTGATTCCAGATCATCTTTCAGAAGTGTTGTGTTACCTACATATAAGCCATCTGGCCGTCAGAGGGATAAAGTTATCAGTTGAATTTGAGAAGTGGGCTGGCCAAATAAGATAAGATATCAAAAGTGATGCAGTTTTAATACATTCAAGACAGACATGAAATAATAAAACCTGAAAAAAGAAAAATTCGTTTGCAAGATCAAACGAAATTAAAGGCGGGTAACATTACCTTATATCATCACGTAAAAGGGTTAATACATTTGATTCACATAGGAAAAATTAATCAAAGATTATTTTTGAAAATTCCTCGAATATCTGCGCGTGTTGAAGAAAATAAATTTGCAATCCCAGCCGCCAAAAATATGTTTTTAAAAACTCTTTAGAAAATGAACACAAGGATCTTGAGATCTGATCTTGAATCAGTAAAATGTGACATCAAAAGGAAAAAACCCTTTGTTATTCGGGTCTTGGGAATTTTATCAAAAGAAGCTAATTCCTGGTAGCCCTAAAACATATGAATTGCAAAAATCATATTCATTGGTACCTCTCATATATTGGGTCGATTTCTTTTCATGCAACGTAATCCTGTGTAGGACGGTAAACTTCATCTGACAGTAAGGTGTGTGATCGGGAGATTGGAGGTTTTTAGACTCGTGGAACCACCTCTTAATTGCTGTTGTGCCCAGGTCAACCCTGACTGGGATGGTAGCACTTGTTAGGGTCGCAGCTGTGGGCAAATAGCGAACACTAAATCAAAAACAAAACCCTATGAAAGTATGAAAATACGGTTTTATAGTAAAATTACCAGCAACACATCAAGCAACATAAAAGATGTTTCACGACATTAGTCCATATAATATCCTACAATATCCAAAATATAACTTCAACAAAATCACAACATAAACAGACATGTCTCCGCCTATCGTAATCATAATCCTTCGGCCCTATAGGAGAATTGTCATTTAATTGATTGATCTTGCCCAGCATGAATAAAACCTTTGGTTCCAGCTTTTAAGTTTGCACAAGGCAACCACACATGGGTATGGAGTTTGTATATATCAGCTTGTTTGACACTGTCAGAGTATTGATCGTGAGAGGTTTACCTTGCCATCGTTTCTGCTTTTATAGAGTAACCTTTGAAATTTTGTATCTTAGAAATGATTAAAGATATCTTACTGGAATTTGCCGAGATCTTTATAACACTCTACTTTGAGCAATAAGAATCTATAATTACTCGCTAAGCTTAACAGAAGAATCGCGATGAAATTGATCATAAACGAAAATGACAGGTTCATTAATTAATCATAGTCAGGGATCGGAAGCTCATGAAGTATTGGAATAAAGTGTATATATATATATATATATATGTGTGTGTGTGTGTGTGTGTGTGTGTGTGTGTGTGTGTGTGTGTATTATTCCAAAATTATTTTCTAACTTATTCAAGATGATCCTCGGCCTCTCTAACCTTCTAACTTTCTGTCCTGGAGCAACAAGTTGCCTCTCGCACGTTTCACACCCGATTTCGTTTTCAAGTCTTTGAGCTATCATAGCTGAAACTCCTCTCTCATATGTCAAATAGCTTATGAACTGAGTTGGATCTTTTCTAATTGATCTCTTTACCACTAAGTTGAAATGATGATCCCTCTTCCTGCTGTGACCTGCTGCTCCAGTTTTCCTCTCTACTGTTCCCTCTTTTTTTAAAGTATTCGCCGTTCTCTTGATTGTTCTTGAATGGACTTTGAAGATGGAAACCAGACTATAAATGTTGGTATCATTACTGGTACGAATTTGACCAGTTCTCTTTCTAGCTGAATAACGAAAAGGGTTTTGTGAAACGTCTTATCTGAAAACCTGGAAAAAAAGAAAGTCAACTTTATTCTAGTTGTTTTAGATATTAAACATTTTGTGGCATGGACAACTTTGCTGTCACACGCGCTACTTGTGTGGGAGGGATGTTTGTTTGCGTGTTTAACGTTATATCAAATTGAAACACCGGTTCTCGTCCGATCATCGAAGTTAAGCAATGTCGAACGTCTGGTCAGTATCAAGATGGGTGACCGCTGGTGAATAGCCGGTGCTGTAAGCTTCGGATTCGAGTCTTATGAATAACGGCTGGAAAACTCAGAAAGACGAGTTCGAATGACAGTTCGTTACCTCTGCGCAAATATCCTATGAATCCATCTCTTCTCCTCTCCAGCTATGGATTAATAGGAGAACTAGCTGAGCGCTATGGCCTGGGTTGGCAACCAGTCTAAGTGAGCAAAAACTATGAATTCAAACGAACCTGGAGGGGGTTAGCAAAGAGCGGATGAATTTCTTATAGGAGCCAAAGGCCAAAATGATGCTAGATGGAAAACAAGAAACACTGCGAGTGTAGCATACAGAACACCAGTACATGACATAATGCTCTAATGGAGTGAATGTGCATTGCAGGGCACAGGCGACTAGTGGTGCGGCACGCTGGCGAAGAGCCATGTCTGGGTGGTCCTATTGAAAGACGAAGTCCCTCCCATTACCTGTACATCCAGGTTTTGACGAGCTCTTGCTGGGCATGTCGTTGACAACCTCGGCAACGATCTAGGGCGCCCTGTTGGCACCAGACTTTATTTAATTTATATATATATATATATATATATATATATTCTCTCTCTATATATATATATATATATATATATATATATATATATATATATATATCATGCAAGGTTATAAAATGCAAGTGGCGATTGACATTGCTTTTAAATTTTTAATGGAAGCAAGAAATCGGAAGAGAATTCCACATGCGAGAATTGCGAGAAAAATGTCCAATTAGAATAGAACTTTACGGGTACATCTAGCTATTTAAACAGTAAAAAGGGGAAGTCGATCTAGTAATTTGCTTAATCAATTAATTCATGATGTCTATATACCCAAGAAGAAAGCTCATCAGAAAAACCATCATGAATATAATCATAGATTAGATTCGGGGCAGCCATAGCAGTGTGAAATTCTTGTGCCAGGTCAAACCCAATAAAATTACAGATCCTTCTTTACATTTTGTCGAGATATATAATTGTTGTAGCATAGCCACGGAGGATAATGATTATTCCCTTATTCCCAAAAATACAGTAGTGAATACTGTATGTGTTGGTCGGCCGGCCTGCAGTTGGAGATTCGTCTTCAGCTTTGCTGGTTAAACTCTCTGCCTCCGGGCAGACAGCATCCCCAGATAGGGCTTTGCCGAAGGGCAGAGTCTCGTCTCGGGAAATACCTACCCGACCCCGTTTTATTCAGGGTCTACGGGGAATTTTTAGCTGAGCTGACGAGCTCGTGAACCCCACATTAAATTCGGCCTTGTGTCACATCTGACTGCGTTGGGCAGTTGGTAGATACCGTCTGCGGTCTGCAGCTGGAGATTCATTGTGGAATTCACTTGATTCACTTCTAGCAGTTGAGTACTTCTACGCGCCGCTGGCGAATCTTATGTGTTGTTCTTTTCCTATGTATTATCGTTCATTATAAACCTTCGTGTGATTATTCTTTTCAATAACCTTTCTTGGTTACAGCTGTAGAATAACAATAATAAACAGTACTTACCGGCGTAAAGGTCCCAGCTAGCGTCCAGCTGGTAGACAAAAATGAAGCAGGTTGTAACTTAATACAAACCCTGCAAACTAACTGATGAATCAAGCTGGTATTTATATAGAAATACCTCCACTCAGGTACCAGCAGCCAATCACAGCCCAAGCAATGGACTATCCCACTTTAGCACAATGGGATGCTCCATGGCAACATAAATAGCTCTCTTTCCAAAGGTTGGATTATTATTCACTTAGCTTGCTCCACAACTGAGTGTTTATCTCTACCACGTGATTTTGCTAGAACAGCCATAACAGAAGCATCAGATCAGATAGTTAATGCAATATTCAATGCACGGACGAATGGTAGATTTCTAAATCTGCAAAATGGATTCTGACAAGAAAAAGTGTCTGGCCCGACACAGTGACCTAACCTTCTTCGTAGTAAACCTATCAATTGAGAAGCAGAAGTTTATCCCTTGTTTCCTGTTTAGAATTTTTTTTTCGGTTCCTCCTAAAGCCTACTTCAATTCTATAATTCTAACGTCTCCACCTAAAACTCGAAAAATTTTATTTACTATTTAATCTTTTTCCTTCAATAGGAGTAGATTGGTTCGCCTGTCGTCCGGAGAATAGTTTTATCCCTTATTTCCTGCTTAAGATTGATTTTTTCTGTTCTTTCTAAAGTCTTCTCATTCTTTTTTCACTCCTAGTACCCCCTCCTCCGATCTTAGTGGTGTTATCGCCTTGATTGGAGTGAACTGATTTAAAAAATCGCTTCTTTTCATGTCATTAGATAATGTGAGACCAAGAATGTGCAATGAGTCGTTCTCCTGGAGGTTAGCATCAGCCATGCTAACAGGTGGAGGAATGGTTCTCTATGATGGCCTAGTGGATTAAAACATTGGTTTGTGAATTTGGTAACATAGTGCTTGTGAATTCAATCCCTGGGTTTGTTAGTGTGTTCTTGCACTCAGTAGAAACGGGCAAGCAATAACTATGCAGTACTAAAAACAGGAGCTAGACGATATCCCTAAACATAGGCAGTGTAAAGAGAACAGTCCATCCTCGTAGATTGAATAAAGGGTTCAGTTTAGAATTCCTTGTAAGTTACCCAGATGAATGAACACCTGATAAAGTCCGGAGTTCTCAACGGCCGAAACCTTGTGATAACAATGAGGACAATAGTCTGAATATATATATATATATATATATATATATATATATATATATATATATATATATATATATAGTGTAAGTAAGATTACGCAACGGCATTCGATAAAGTACAACACAAAGATCTGTTGAACTGCTCAGCAACTTTGATATATTTGGAAAGGATATGAGAATAATCAAGAATCTATACTGACAGCAAACCGCCTGCATACGGATAGAAAATGAGTTCAGCATATAACAAAATAGAACGGGGTGTAAGACAAGGGTGTGTCTTCTCACCGGACTTATTCAACCTGTACTCCGAAACGATTCCGAGAGAATTATAAGTCCTATCAGGATTGTTTATCGGCGGACACAATCTTAACAACATGAGATATAAACATGACATTGTTTTGATGGCAGATACGGAATAAAAACTACGAAAAACTCCTACAGAATGTAGTGAAAGAAAGCGAGAAGAAAGGACTAAACATCGCTTGCAAGAAGACAGAATGCATGGCTGTTAGCAAAAAGATGAACCCAAAGTGGGAAAAGCAAATCGGAAATTGTGACACTGAAATCCGAAGACATATTAGGATAGCCAAAGATGCATTCCAAAAGCTAAGCAGAGTATTAAGAAATAGAAAAACTTCGCTATAAACAGGGAAAAGACTACTGAACTGTTACGTGATGTCTGTCCTCCTAAATACTGGTGAGTACTCGACAATCTCCTCAAAGATGAAGAAGAGACGGAGCAACAAAAATGTGGTTCTACAGAAGGATGCTGGATTTATCCATCGACCGAACACATGAGCAATGATGACGCTTTAGAGAAAATTAAAACAAAAAAGAAACTTATACTTAATATCATGAAGAGACAGTTGCTATTTCTAGGGATTATAATGAGGAAAGAGGGCTTGGAAAATATGATACTCACAGGAAAGATTGAAGGCAAGAGGAGCAGAAGAAAAATCGCATAACATACTTAGTGAGGTGTATGGCGGAACAAGGTTTAGAAGAAATAACAGAAAGACTAAATTCATTAAGAGGTACAAAGGACAGGAAGTTGTGGAGATTCATGATCGCCTATATCCTAAGGTCACACAGCCCATAAAGAAGAATATATATATATATATATATATATATATATATATATATAGTATAAACTACATGAAGATTCATCCATAAGTAGAATTTTCATAGCACCTGTGTCGTTTTGCTAGATCTTACTTATTATAAAACGCAGATTGTGTTGTGTGTGTGTGTGTGTGTGTGTGTGTGTGTGTGTGTGTGTGTGTGTGTGTATTGATCGGATTTCTACATTTTTCAACCGATTTCAACAAAATTTCACAGGACTACGTAAAATTACCTTGCGGTGGTTCTGATAGCGCCAAAAATGGGAAAAACACAATTGTTTTTGCATGAAATCAATTTGAAAACATGATTAAGAGGCATTAATGAAAGGGGACAACTCATATCGAGTTATACTTATTAATATCAAGTTATCGAGTTACACTTATTATAAACCCAGGTTGACTGTGTGTGTGTGTGTGTGTGTGTGTTTCGTTTATATATGGGATCGGATTTCCCACATTTTTCAACCGATTTCAACAAAACTTCACTTTTTTGGCAGATAGTGTTTCTTATTGTCTTGCACACTTTTTTCTTTTATTTTTACAATCAGACTGCTTTAAAAATTCCATTTACAAGACAAGTGTTTATAATAAAATTCTATTCAATCGGTTGACTCATAACGATTGAAAACAATGTTTTTGTTTGATTTTGGGTTTGACCATTTCGTAAAAAAAAAAAAAAAAATTAAGACAATAATCTTTGTCACTTTTATTTTTCAGTCTTTATGATGGTCGATACTTGATCTATCTCTTACTGTTACATACCCGGGCAACGCCGGGCTCTACTGCTAGATATGTAATATGACTACCACATTTTATTTTTATGACGTACTGTATCGACAAAATTCCAGCATGTCTGCTATTGAGATGGAAAGGCGTTAATGCCTGAGGTCAGCCATTATTCGACTTTTCATACATCTTTCAGTAACGCTATATCCAACACTCTGATTTCAATGACATTACTAAAAAGTTATAAAACTTTGATTACGACGATTAAAATTTTGAATTTTTCAACATTCTCACCATCGCTAATAAAATGCAAATATTTATATGAGTTTTTTTTTTTTTTTTTTTTGCTGTTGGTTCTTTTTACATTATATATGAATTCGTTTTTTATGCAACGTGATATCACAGGTAGGATTTATTAAACAAATACATCAAAACTTTCATTCTCTTAAATATAACGAGTGGAATTTAGTAAACTAATGTGTGAAAATTGTCATTCCCTCTAATGATTACATATACAACGCTTAAGATTTTTTTTAAACGAATACGACAAAACTTTCCTTCTCTCCTAATCATTGCATGCATAACGATTAGAATTTATTATACTAACATGTTAAAACTTTCATTCCCTCTTAGGCTTACATATATAACTTCCATTGATTTATTATACTAACATGTTAAAACTTTCATTCCCTCTAAGGTTTACATATATAACTCCCATTGATTTATTATACTAACATGTTAAAACTTTCATTCCCTCTTAGGATTACATATATAACTTCCATTGATTTATTATACTAACATGTTAAAACTTTCATTCCCTCTTAGGATTACATATATAACTTCCATTGATTTATTATACTAACATGTTAAAACTCTCATTCCCTCTAAGGATTACATATATAACTTCCATTGATTTATTATACTAACATGTTAAAACTTTCATTCCCTCTAAGGTTTACATATATAACTTCCATTGATTTATTATACTAACATGTTAAAACTTTCATTCCCTCTTAGGATTACATATATAACTTCCATTGATTTATTATACTAACATGTTAAAACTTTCATTCCCTCTAAGGTTTACATATATAACTTCCATTGATTTATTATACTAACATGTTAAAACTCTCATTCCCTCTAAGGATTACATATAAACTTCCATTGATTTATTATACTAACATGTTAAAACTTTCATTCCCTCTAAGGTTTACATATATAACTTCCATTGATTTATTATACTAACATGTTAAAACTTTCATTCCCTCTAAGGTTTACATATATAACTTCCATTGATTTATTATACTAACATGTTAAAATTTCATTCCCTCTAAGGTTTACATATATAACTTCCATTGATTTATTATACTAACATGTTAAAACTTTTCATTTATTATACTCTTTAGGATTACATATATAATAACTTCCATTGATTTATTATACTAACATGTTAAAACTTTCATTCCTCTAAGGTTTACATATATAACTTCCATTGATTTATTATACTAACATGTTAAAACTTTCATTCCTCTAAGGATTACATATATAACTTCCATTGATTTATTATACTAACATGTTAAAACTTTCATTCCCTCTTAGGATTACATATATAACTTCCATTGATTTATTATACTAACATGTTAAAACTTTCATTCCCTCTAAGGTTTACATATATAACTTCCATTGATTTATTATACTAACATGTTAAAACTTTCATTCCCTCTGGATTACATATATAACTTCCATTGATTTATTATACTAACATGTTAAAACTTTCATTCCCTCTTAGGATTACATATATAACTTCCATTGATTTATTATACTAACATGTTAAAACTTTCATTCCCTCTAAGGTTTACATATATAACTTCCATTGATTTATTATACTAACATGTTAAAACTTTCATTCCCTCTTAGGATTACATATATAACTTCCATTGATTTATTATACTAACATGTTAAAACTTTCATTCCCTCTAAGGTTTGCATATATAACTTCCACTGATTTATTATACGAACATGTTAAAACTTCCATTCCCTCTAAGGATTACATACATAACGATAAGAATTTATTTATCTGATACGTCAAAACCTCGCTGATGGTTGCAGAGAAAATAATTCCCATTGAAATTATAGTCACGGTTTCCATTTAGTGTCGACTGTATGAGGATCTAACGTTCTAATTTTCATTGTTGTCCCATCTTTATATAGTGTCTTTAATTATAGTCCATGTCAATCAAAGTCAATGTTTTCACTGTAAAATGCAATGTAAATTATTTTACTATAGAAATGCATTATCACTGATGAATTTATTTTTTCAACCAATGGGCAAAATTCTCTGATACTCCTCCTAATGTTCTGGTGTTACGTAGAGTATACCGGGTAAATTTGCCTCAGCCAAGTATACGCAATAGAGTGACATTTAAAAAAAAAATAAAATCATCACATAACATTCGAAATGGTGCCCAGTTAGAAATACCTTCAGGTCATGTCACGCTGTCTGCGGTCTCTACCTGAAATTGATCCCAAGTAACATTATGCGTCTCACAAGTAATCTTTGCAGTTACATTTTGCAAACTTATGAAGAATAAAAAACTCCCGACATCCACGCATGGTGCTCCACACACTACTCCCGCTCATGAGAAGATACGCACAGTTCATCAGCCCCTAAAGGACATAACCAGGACATGACTGCTTCTCAGTTGCCTGACCGTAGAGAAGCATATCTATGGTAATGAACAGGATAATTACTGTAAACCATCTTCATTTCCCCAGAGAAAATATTACATGCTTACACCTCTAACCATTTCAAACCAGTCACCATCCACGAGAGACCTGCTTAGTCTTTATCATCATCATCATCATCATCATCATCATTTGAAGTTGTAGTAGTAGTAATAGTAGTAGTATTTCTTTTATGTTGCATACACATCTCCTTCCGAGTCCCAACAAGTGACTTATAATCAGAAATGGCTTCTTGACATTTTCGACTGATCATTTTTGTTAAAAAAAGCAACACATTTTTTACAGATAAAACTCTTCATAGATATTATTATTATTATTATTATTATTATTATTATTTGTGTATGTTATGTTTCTTGCTTCGTATCCTGTAGAGCCAGGTCAAAGCTATGGTCCTTAGACCCCATAGAAGAATTTTTATTTAATTAATAGCACCTTTCTCAGTATATGGGATGTTCCTAGTAGGGCGATCTTCTGGGCAGTTTGTATATAGATGTTACCTATGGCAATGTTAGTAAAATTGTCCATTCGTTTTCTCACGAGATCCAGAGCTCCGATTACTATTGGTACAATCTCAGTTTTCCTTCTCCACATCCTATTAATCTCGATCTCCAGGTCCATGTATTTGTACAATTTCTCAATCATTTTCATGTAGATATTTCTCTCAGATGGCACTGCTATGCCAATAAGCATACACTTTCTTAAGTTCTTGTCTTTTATGATAATATCAGGTCTGTTGGTTTTTATTTCCCTGTCAATATGAATTGGCATACCCCAGAAAACGTATTCGGTAATGTGTCTGGTTGGTGCTCATGCCATCTGTCAATGGTTTCGATTTTGTGCTTCTTGCATATCTTCCAGTGTACATATGTCGCTACCTTCTTATGTCTGTGGGTATATTCATTTTTTTTTTTTTTTTGCTAGTTCCGGACATGCTGAGATAATATGGTCGACAGTTTCATATTATTATTATTTTTACTTTTATTTCCTTTGATTTCTGGTGTGTACACATTTCGTCCCGAGTCCCGCTCAGAGATCTAATGTTAGAAATGGCACCATGACATATTCCACTGACAAAAGAAAAAAATGACATAGATAAAGCCCTTCGTATGTTGGCTGTACTCTTCAGAACAATTATTTTGTATTTCTTTAAGGCATGGGCTTCCAGAAATCCCTTCAATTAGTCTATTGGAATCTTTTCCAACCAATCCGAGGGCTCCAACTACAACGGGGATTGTTGATGTTCCCATGTGCCACATTTTTGAGATTTCGATTTCAAGGTCCTTGTAATTTGATAGCTTTTTGATATTATTATTATTATTATTATTATTATTATTATTATTATTATTTTTGATTTCTAGTGTATACTCTCTTCACGGGTCACAATCAGAGACCTAAGGTTAGAAATGGCATCATGACATTTTCCCCTCGAGCATTATTTAAAAAAAAAATAAAAACAAAAAAATACTCAAATCACACATATTACATAGATAAAGACCTTCCAACGTCGTGAGCTGTACTTGGGAGTACAATTTTTGTATTTCTTTAAGGCATTGTCTACCAGGAATCTCTTCAAAGAGTTTATCAGAATCCTTTTTTCAATGAAACCGAGGGTTCCTTCAACAACTAAAATTGTTGATGCCCTCACATCATTAAGGATGCTGAAACTGTATTGCACCACAAGTACAACCAAAGTATTAATGGCTGATATTCTGTTTTGTGAATTCAACTCTGTATTCAGTACCAGACGTGTGCGTCTGGTACTGAATACCAGTTGACGTCTGGTACTGAATACCAAAACTGAGTACACGTTTTCTTGCTTTCTCCTTCATTTGGTTATGCTGTATTCCTTCTAATCTTTGTGACAAAATCTAGATCTATTGAGTGTATTTCTGTAAATCTTCCTTTCTTGGATATTACTTTTGCTTTTCATTATTATTATTGTTATTATTATTGGTTTTACTTAGTACAATCTCTTACTGCGTTATTAGCCAAGGCCGAAGGTAAGGGATATTAGTAATATAATGTTTTCTCTGCCTTTTTTATTGTGCCTAGTGTTCCAGTTATTATTGAAATGACAGTATTTCATCAATATGTTTTCAATTTCAATCCAAGATCTTTACATTTATTTGTGCTGTAATATTCTTTAACCGATATTTTTAACTAATGCAACTAACATGTCAATGGGAAAGCATTTCTTGTTTGTAAACTTTAAACTCTGTGTCTGCTTTATTAACTTGTATATGTCTGTCAAGGAGGCACGGTGGAGTAATGGATAGCGGCTCGGATTGAGGAACTGGGGAGCCGAGTTCGAATTCCAGTCGAATCCATTACATTCATTTATGAGCTAATACACCTGGGAAAGGTAGGAAACGTCTTGTTCTCCCCTCCAGGAATCCCTTCAATTAGTCTACTGGAAACTTTTCCAACCAATGCGAAAGAGCCGACTACGACATGTATTGTTGTTGCTCTCATTTGCCAAATTTTTGAGATTTCGATTTCAAGATTGTATTTTGATAGCTTTTTGAAGATCTTGTAACATACATTGCAGTCTGCAGAGACTGCCATATCAATAAGGAGGCGGTCTCTAATAACAATATCTGGGCGGTTAGATGTGATTGTTCTGTCTGTGTTTATTGTGTAGTCCCATAAAATTGTAACAGGTCCTATCTCCGTAACCGGATCTGGGCGGTGTTTATACCAATTTCTTTCAGTTTCCTTTCCGTAAAAGTTGCAGATTTTCCAGTGGAGATATTGCCCCCTCTATCATGCCATGTTTTATATTCAGTGGGTGTCAATACCATGCAACCTGATACAAGATGATCGATTGTTTCTGGATATTTATCACATAATCTGCATTTTGAGCTAACGCAATATTTTAGTATGTGTGCTTGGTAATTTCTAGAAAACAAGCATTGGTCCAGTGCAGCAAGGATAAAACCTTCAGTTTCAGCTTTCAACCCTGCACTACTTAGCCAATGACGGGTACTGGGTTTGTCTACATCACCTTGTTTGGTACGGGCAGAGTATTGACCGTGAAGCGGTTTATCTTGCCATTGTTTCTGTATCTGGTCGGTTGCATTTGTTTTTGCTTTCTTTTTTAAGTATTTTGTAGCTTTAATCGGTGTATTGTGCTTGTATTTCTGTACCCATTTGAAACTCCATTTTGAACTTGTTCGCTTCCTTTATTGCCGAATAAAGTCGCTTACTACTTACATGTTCTTTGACACATATCATCATCCAGTCTTCTGTAGTTTCCAAGTATCTTTCAAGGCCAATTGTTGTAGTTTTGTAAGACAGTTCTAGTTGAACTAATTCTCTGCCTCCTTCGGATCTGGGCATATCCAGACGATCAACATCAGCTTTGGGATGATGCATGCGATAGCAAGTGAGAAACTTTCTATTACTATTATTATTATTATTGTTATTATTTAAGTCTATAAGCTATAACTTAAGCTTAATATCTTAATTCCGTTTGGTCTAAACATTTATTTCGTCCGTTGAAAGGTATATATTAATCGTTTAAATGTGACTCTGTAAGCATTTAATTGATTCAGGCAGAAATATTTTACCTTTGTATTATTTCATTGTATATTTACATGGTTCGCAGTTAAATAAATATTGATCGTTTATATTCGAGATTGTAGGTGTTTATTTGGTTCAAGGAATTGATTATTTATATCTTAGTCTGTAAGCATTTACTTGGTACATGGATGGGTAAATTTTGATCGTTTATATTTGAGTAAATATAAGTAAATGTTGTTTTTTTTTTATTTCTTCGGTAATGATCCGACCAAAGAATTATTTTCCTTGTATTAAGCCATAAGCGTTCGACTGATGTCTGGCCTGAGCTGCACCGCTACAAGGGCTGTATTGTTGATGTCATGACCAACGTCGGTCAGCGATTCAACGACTCCAGTCGTGAGAAGACCGTTCGTCCACGACGCAAAAAAAGAAAACACGCCAATTAGACCGTTCGCCTCCTCGCCTCATTTTTTTGTCGCTATTCTACAGCCGACCCTCACGAGAAGGTTGGTGACTGCCACAATTTTGTCTCAGGGTTTTTATTTCTTCGGTCCGACCAAAGAATTATTTTCCTTGCATTAAATCACAAGCTGGACACTGAGAACGAACCTGGTGACTGGTCTGAACTACAACGCTACAAATTCCTCAAAACTTAAATCTGAAACCCATTTTTA
>CAHIKZ030000813.1:967500-990000 GCA_903632075.3 Acanthosepion pharaonis | reverse complement strand
TGTCTCTGCAGAATGAACAATAACCCCCCCCCGCATCCACAAGACTGTAGAAACAATTTTGAAGTCCAACAATGCAGGAAATTGAGGAGTGACCTACTCCAGCCCAGATACTCCATTTTTCGTCTAATCGTTGATGAAGAAGCATATAGCTGAATAAAAGACATGATATATTTGCTAGATGCAAATTTAAAGACAACAGAAATATTTCTGGTTTCAAATTTTAAGGACTGATATATTTGCTTATTACATAATTTTAAAAAGAAGGTACCCCAATTTAAATTCGGCCTTGTGCCATAAATACAGTAGTACATACTGTATGTTGGTCTGCGGCTGTCTGTCGAAGGACAGGGTCTCATCTCAGGAAACAGCTACCCGGCCCCGTTTTATACAGGGTCTACGGCAAATTTTTGAACGAGCCTACGGACTTGGATATCCCACATTAAATTCGGCCTTGTGTCATAAATACAGTAGTACATACTTTATGTTTGTTTGCGGCTATGTCGAAGGACAGAGTTTCGTCTCGGGAAACAGCTACCCGGCCCCGTTTTATACAGGGTCTACGGTAAACTTTTGAACGAGCCTACAAGCTCGGACGCCTGACATTAAATTCGGCCTTGTGCTACGTCTGACCACGTCGGGTGGATGGTAGATATCTTGCAGTTGGAGATTCATCTCCAGCTGTACTGGTCAAACTCTCTGCTTCCGGGCAGAGAGGATGCCCAGACGAGGCTATATCGAAAGGGAAAGTGCCGTCTCGGGTAACAGCTACCGGACCTCATATGGGACCTACGGAAAATTTTAGGCCGAGCCTACGAGCACGGATACCTCACATTAAATTCGGCCTTGTGCCACATCTGACCGTGTGGGGCGGTTGGTAGCCATCATGCAGTTTACTGTGGAATTCACTTGACTCACTTCTAACAGTTGACTACTTCTTCTACGTGCCACTGGTTAATCTTATATATGTTGTTCTTGTTCTAAGTATTATCGTTCATTACCAGCCTTCGTGTGATTATTCTATTCAGTAACCTTCCGTATAGATGCAAATGCAAAATGCAAATGTTTCTGGGTCCAAATTTAAAGGCATAATATATTTGATGGATGCAATTTTAGAAAGAAGATATATTTACACGAAGCAAATTTAAAGAAAATAATGTTTTTTTGGATGTAACTATAAAGACATTATATATTTGTGTTGTAGCATACCTACGGACGATAATGGATATGTCCCCATTCCCATAAATACAGGAGTAAGTTCTGTATGTTGATCTTCTTCTATGTCGAAGGACAGAGTCTCGGGAAAAAGCTACCCGGTCCCGTTTTATACGGGGTCTACAGGGAAATTTTGGCCGAGCCTACGGGCTCGGATACCCCATATTCAATTCGGCCTTGTGCCACGTCTGACCGCGTGGGGCGGTTGGTAGATATCCTGCAGTTGGAAACATGCTATATTTGCTGGATGTAATTTTAAAAGACAAGATATATTTGCTAGGTGCATGTAAAGAGGGAAACACAGAGAATAAACATGTGATTGGAAAAGACAATGATATGGGGGTTGATAAGTGTCGAGAAGCCCATGCAATTCTCAGAAGAAGGTGACATTAAACAGTCGTTACCATGTCAAAAGAGTTATATTGTCACATTAATGAAAATTGCATTGCCATTGCGCTAAAATTGATTTTATTTTGCTGGCAATGTCGTAAATGTTGGACAGAGATTGCAAATTGATTCCAGAGAATAAGCGTCGGACAAATTTAGCACTATATAAGAAACCTTTGTTAGCAAGAGCTAACAGTCTTGAAAAATGTTGAACTCAAGTCGTTCAATTAAAAGTTGTTTTGAATAAGAATAATTCAATTAAATGTTTTGATTAAAAGTAGTTCGATTAGAGCCGTTTTGATTAAATGTTCGATGAAAAATTGTTTTGAATAAAGATTTGCAATTAAAAGACGTTTTTTTTGTTTTTAAATGTAGTTCGATTAAAAGTTGTTTTGATTAAAGGTAATTCGATTAAAAGTCGTTTCAGCGAAAAGTTTTTCAGGGGAAATTTTTATCGAGGAAATGTCGTTTCAATATTTGTTTCAATTTGAAATTTCTCAGTATAATGTTTCGATGTCAATTCATTTTAATGAATATTTGTCCGACCTCAGTTGTTAAATAACACTAGTCAACACGATTTTTGGTGCCAAGAAACAAAACAAATTTTTTAACTAAATTGATGGCGCTGATTCCGAAAATGGCCTTATTTTTAAAGATTGGCTACCGTTTTTGCTGTACGGAAATTGTTGATATTTGGAAGAAATATCAATTTACGATCTTGGCTGTTCGCAAACTTTATTTAATAAAGGTCGTAGGAACCCATCATTTTCCAGGTAAGCTGAATAATTTACGTCAGCCACCTGAAATAAACTATTTATTGGTTTACATACGAATTCAGAGGTTTCTACGATTTTATTTTGAGAAATATTACCATCGGTCAGTATCATAACAAATGAAAAAATGACTAATTTCTGTATAGCAAAAACGATACTAACCAAGAAAAAGTAAGGCCATTTTCAAATTCAGCGCCCTCATATTCAGCGCTCTCAAAATCATCGCTCTCAAATTAGCTAAAAATGATGTTTGGTGTCTGGACACCATTTTAATTTTGTTCTTGTTGTTGACCAGTGTAATCAGTCTGCTTACAGTTCAACCTCTACGTTAAAAAGAATAACATCAAAATTGTAACCAGGATATAATCTTGTATCTAAATAAAATTGTCAGTACAATTTTAGCATTATTATTACTTGATTTTTTTTATAAGCGTTTCACCCCAAGCAAGGCGGGAAGCCACTAGTACACAAGGGGTTACAAAGAGTTGGAGTGAGTCCAAATAGGAGTGATAGAAGAAAGGATGAAGAGAAGGAGAGGGGATAGATCAAGGTATCTGGAGATGTCGATTGATATTACATTTAAATAGTTGGAGATTATAGCTTTCAGGGAAACAGGAAAGGAAGTTCCACAGGCGAGAGGTGCGAGGCATGAAGCTATTGGAATAGAAGAGATGGCACCATTTAACAATTTCGACAGTGAAAGGGTGTGAGCGAGATGCCAGCCTAGTAGAACGCTTAAATCCATGAAGTTTGGCAAACAGTGAAAGCAGATCCTCGGAGCAGTTACCATGAAAGTATTTGTAAAAAAAAGACAGAGGGAGGTATGTCTGTGAGAGAGCAACTGAAGACGAGATGCCAGATCAGGGCCAATTACGTTGCATATGCGTATTTAATAATAAAATTACAGTTCTCATTAGACTGTCGATCTTTTTGGCATAACAACCTAGCAGAAATCAAAAGTGATATTCATATCGCGTTAAATATTTTGAAGGGTTTTTTTTTTCATAGCAAGTTTCAAGGCTAGTGAGCTTTTAAATGTAGAGGTTTACTGTTAAAATAGTTCTGATACATGAGTTAGGATATAAATTAAAGATGAAGTATTAAGCTGTGACATGAATTCATAAAGTTCAACCATCAAGACTCAATACAGACTATCTAGCTCGGACATTTACACAGTCTTGGGAGAGAGGAGTTACCCGCCAGTCTGCAGCCACTTTCCCAGAGGCGTGTCTGTACAAGCCTTTCGTTAATCTATAGAAATGGTAAGATTTGCCTTGAAAGTAACTATAGTGTAGTGATAGACATGCGATGTTACACCTGTGAGAAAAGAGGGTGTAGAGTGGAGAATCCTGAATTGTTGGAATTAAAGCATAATGAAGCTAAAAAGGCTCATCTGAACATCTACCATTGAAATAGCGATAGAGTATGGAAAAGTCTACAAAGGAATCGCCTATGTGAAAGAGGCTGCAGATTGACGAATAACTCTTCTCTCCCAAGACTGTCTAAATATCCTAGCTGTAAAGGTCTGAACTGGTGGGACTGTAGAATGTAATTAATCTGAACATTTGCCGTGGAAATAGCGATAGATTGACGAAAGGCTTACACAGGCGCGGCTATGGCGATTGGCTGTAGATTGGTAAATAACCCCTCTCACCCAAGATTGTGTAAAGATCCTAGCTAGAAAACTCTGGACTCGTGGAACTAAAGAATTAATGAATGGAGCTCTGAATATTTGCCATGGAAATAGAGATAGATTAGTGAAAGGCTTGCAATGTTACGCCTATGGTAAAGAGGCTGGAGATTGAAGAATAAGTCTTCACTGACAAGACTGTCTAAATGTCCTAGCTGGAAAGGTCTGAACTCGTGGAACTAAAGAATGACACTCGTCGGAACATTTGCCATGGAAATAGCGATATATTAGTGAAAGGCTTGCAATGTTACGTTTATGGGAAAGAGGCTGTAGATTAGAAAATAAGTCTCCACCCACATGACTGTCTAAATTTCCTAGTTGTAAAGGTCTGAACTGGTGGGACTAAAGAGTGGTGATCTTGGAAATAGCACTTGTGTACCGAAAGGCTTGCTATGCTGCACTTAATGGAATGAGGCTACTGACTGGAGAATAACTTTTCCCTCACAGGACTTAGAATTGAAGAATGAAGCTCATCTGAACAATTTCCATGGAAATAATGATGGAGTATCGATAAGTCTGCCATGTATCGCCTATGTGAATAACTCTTCTCTTCCACGATTGTGTAAATATCCTAGCTGTAAATGTCTGAATTGATGGACCTAAAGAATGGAGATCATCTAATCATTTGCCATAGAAATAGCGATAGAGTAGCGAAATTCTTGAATAGTTGAGCTTATTGGAAATGGACAATGATTGGAGAATAAGTCTTCACTCACAAGACTGTATAAATGTCCTATCTGTAAAGGTCTGAAGTGGTGGAATTGAAAAATGTGGGCTCCTCTGAACATTTGCTATGGAAATAGCGATAGGGTAGCGATCGGTTTATACATTAATAAGAGGCTGCATCGTGGAAAAGTATTCCGCTCAGAAGATCGTAAAAAACGATTTTGAGCACTGTCAAAGTTGGAAAATGAAGAGTATTTCCAGTCCTTGTTTTGAAGTAGTACTCCATTTTGGATCTAATCTACATCTTGTAAAGATAAAGCATGACAGAAAGAATTAACGAATTAGATAATGCCGAGAGAGATAGAATGAGACAGACCAATGTCTTACGAAATAATAAAGAAGGATTAACCCTAAGGTTTTAATATCTTAGTTTTAATCGTTAATCTAGAGCCACGCCTAAGAACGGTCAATATAAAAATGCATCGAAGGTGTTAGGATGAACGGTATATTATTTTCAAAATGAACGAAGCGTGTTCACACACGCACAGTTTATGTTCTGTGAAAAGTGAAACGCGACTGAAGTCGTGAGGGATAATCTAGGGGTCAAATCCCAAGAACGGAGCAAATGTCATGACCTAGCCAGTTGTTAATGCACAATGAATTTCGGTTGATTCAGTTGGAAATTAAAATATTATTTTGTCATTTGTTCAATTGAAAAATGTTTATTCTATTGTGTGAATTTACAGACGGAGTTGTTTTCCGCGAGAGAATTTTACAAGACCGGACAGATAAGAGGGCGGGTGGATACAAAGAAGGACTTAAGGAGAAACAGATGAAACAAAGATATATATATATATATATATATATATATATATATATATATATATATATATATATATATATGAACTAGGAATGCTGAAATGTATATGTGTGTGTGTGTGTGGATGCATAAAGAAAAAAGGACATTTATTATTTCTATATTCTAAAGAAATGTTTTTTAATATATTTATACATATTTTTACAGATATATTTTTTTAATTTTCACATATATATACATACATATATATATATATATATATATAGAGAGAGAGAGAGAGAGAGACAGACAGACAGACAGACAGACAGACAGAGAGAGAAAAAGAGAAGGATAAGTATGAAAGCAAGAAAGAAATTGAGATAGATATAAACAGTCTGATAGATATGATCAGACTGAGATAGATAGATAGATAGATAGATAGATAGATAGATAGATAGATAGATATGAACAAACTGAGATAGATAGATAGATAGATAGATAGATAGATAGATAGATAGATAGATAGATAGATATTAATAGACTGAGATATATAGTAAGAAA
Source organism: Acanthosepion pharaonis (assembly GCA_903632075.3). Taxonomy (NCBI): domain Eukaryota; kingdom Metazoa; phylum Mollusca; class Cephalopoda; order Sepiida; family Sepiidae; genus Acanthosepion; species Acanthosepion pharaonis. Next base: position 983,915 of record CAHIKZ030000813.1, on the reverse strand, counting down.
GAAAGAAAGAAAGAAAGAAAGAAAGAAAGAAAGACAGTAATTGACCATGCTATCAATCTCATGAAATATTTCAGTCTTTAGAGAAATATTTCTCCTTCTCGTGTGACTATATTCATCAGGAGTCAGGAAGAAATACTTCTGGTGAGCTTTACGATTGTCGAACTATTTCAAGAATGTCTCTCAAGTATTTTTTTTTCTTTCGTTTATTTCATTTACGCGTTCGTCTGCAAGGCTGCGACCGTGCCTCGTTTGTTTACTACGGTAGCACTTTTCTATGTACTGAATGCAGTTCAGTATAACCTTAGCCTTATTCTTGGATGAACCCACCCACGTCTTCTTCTTGCCACTCTTATAAGCATCAATAGAAAAGTATTCCTATGTAGACTGACTTTTCGCTTATTTCTTTCACTCTATATTTTCTACACATTCTCTAACTTTCATTTCTTCCGGCTTTTTTTCCCTAGCCTCTTCGGAATTATTCCAGGTACTCCAACAACGACTGGCGTAACTTCCACCTTCATGTTCCAAACTTTTTCTAAGATCTCTTGCAAGATAATTAATACCTATTTTCATTATTATTTTAGATTAAAACCGTTGTTTGCCAAGGCAGCCTCATCCAGGATCTAGCATTTTTTTATTTTTCTTGTTACGTCTCTCGTATCAATAAGTTTGAATCTGTTTGAATTTCAAATGCTGCATCTGGTCTAGTGCCTCTCTTATGCATCAAGTGCAGTGTTTTGCAACCGGTACGCTCTGGAAGGTTGCCAGGTGCACCCAAAGTTGTCAGAAGAGTAATTTATGAATTATTTTTCTATTTAAAAATCTTTATCTATATAAAAACATTCTGAAACTTCCGTTCGTCCGTCCGTCCATCACATCCTCTAAAATGCCCATTTCTTGAAAGATCGAAACCAAATTTTTGGGAGTTGTTCAGCTAGGTAAGTGGACACAAAGTGCACTTGGTTCTACTAGGGTTGGTTTTGTTTGGTTTCGTTTGGTTTACGACATATCCACCGAAATGAGTTATTTAATGCCGAAAAATTTTTTTATGGTTGGTAATATTTTTCTTTCCAAAAATCCATTTCTGGTAATACTTTTTTTTTTCCAAAAATCTATTTCTGGCAATATTTTTTTTCCAAAAATCTATTTCTGGCAATATTTTTTTTTCCAAAAATATATTTCTGGTAAATTTTTTTTCCAAAAATCTATTTCTAGCAATATTTTTTTTTCCAAAAATCTATTTCTGGTAATATTTTTTTTTCAAAAATCTCTTTCTGGAAATATTTTTTCCTTCAAAAAACTATTTTTGGTAATATTTTTTCTTCAAAAAAATATATTTCTGGCAATAATTTTTCCTTCAAAAAATTTATTTCTGTTAATATTTATTAAACTGCGAAGGAGGGTTTTTGTCAAAGTATTCTTCAAAACAGATCAGTTTATTCAAATTTCATCGATTGGTTTGCGAAATTGAACGAAAGATCAGTAAGTTATGTGCCATGCGTGATACACGCTTAGGCGATCATGTATCTTTCGATATATGGCTGACGAGGCAGATTTTTTCCCGCAGTAGGTCGCCATTTATTTCTGTGGTAGACCAGTTGCTATCCAAGTCTATAGAACCCAGTTTGTCCTGCTATTTACCCATAGCTGGGGGTATAGGAAGAGGATTCATACATTTCACAAGGTAATTCTCAAAATTTGTACGTAGGTGAATATAATGAATTTGACTACAATTCGAACTCGGCTCTCCGAATCCTTAATCCGAGCCGCTATCCATTACTCCATCGTAAATAGCGATAACTTCAACAACGCTAAATATTGTGAGAATTCTATTTTTTTTTAAATCTAGAAGCACCAAGCACATTCTTAAGTAAAGTCTTTGTCATTTGATATTTTAAATTGGATGTTAAATTCCTTAATATTTAAGAAGGAGTGGATAATCCTTTACTTTTTGCCTTCTTCGGGGATTTAAATAAGTCATTGTCAGCCTCACTAAAAAATAGCAGATTCTTCATAAATACATTTAAAAGAAAACTGTAACGGTAATCTTCATTGGGGATGCTAAAACAAAAATGTCAACGATTAGTGGTAATTTTATTCTTTGCTAAAAGCACATCAAGCACAGATTTCAAGCAAGCATGCTTAAATATAAAATTTAATGTCTTTAAAAAATGCTTATTTCAAGAGACTTCTTTATTATTTTCATATTTTCGACTATCTTGACTTTTTTTCTTTAAAATATGAAGTAAACCTCAAAAGGAAATTCTTTCGAACCAGGTGGTGTTAAAGTATGGAGCCACTGCTTAGGCATTAACTAAAACCCTTCAGTCTAAGCTTGATTGAAGCTAGACTCGGGGGGCTGAATGCTATACTTAACATTTCTAGAAAACAACACACAACTAAATCACACCTCTACCTACCCCTGATATTTCTACAATTTTAAATACGCTCTTCAGGGCACTGCTCGCGAGTAAATCTTGTGAGTGATCTACTGCTCTTGACTCCTAGCCATGACTCAAAACAGGTTGGCCACCGAGCAATCATCGACATTGATCAATTATGAGACAGAATTCAAACTTAATTAGTTAAATTTCAAGTGAATCCGAAGGGTTTAGTTAAAATTTAAAGCCATCCTGAGAGATTTAGATAAATTTAAAGTGAACCCGAGGGCTTTACTTATTCTGCAATTCCGTCCTGAAGTAAAAAAAAAAAAAAAAAGTTTCTGATCTAAAGATTCTTGACAAAATCAAAAGAAGAATCTACAATGATAACGGCCATGATCTTAGCCATAATATACTTTTCTCTGTAATCTTTATATATATATATATATATATATATATATATATATATATATATATATATATATATATATATATATATATGTTGTATCAATTATGAGTTACTTTCGAACTCCATTTAAAAAAGAAATATAGTCTATTAGTAATTAAGAGTAAAAAATATTTTAAAATTGTAGTTAAATAAAATGTATTCTAACCCAAACACCCCTTTTAGAAAGAATCTTTAAGTATACAAGTACAAAAAAATGCCGAAAAACTTTTTGTCGTTAATAATAAAAAAAAACCCAGACGACATGCGTTTAACGAATGTCAGAATTCGTTGAAAAATACACCCCTACCCTCCCTAACCATAACCTCTTTTTCGAACCTAACTCATAATTGATACAACAATAGTTAATAAAAATGAACACGCTACCGCCCCTGCCTGAATGATTGGATTTCTCTGTATCCTTGGAAACAGGAAATTAGGAATTTATTGTGCGTTAAAACTCAGTAAATTTTAAAATAAGTTATTCCTAAATTGGCTTGAAGATGAAACAGAACTAATTTAATTATATAATTAAATGTGAAGTTTTTATCTTCAGTTTTTGAAACATAGTTATTACTGTGTAGCGAAGAAACCATATTTTAAATCCGTTAATTTATAATATTTATGCTCTGTAAATTTAAATTGAGCACTATTTTGTAAAAATAAAAATATCAATAAGAACACCGGATTATATATCTTACTGTTCTTTCTTCTTTATATATATATATATATATATATATATATATATATATATATATATATATATATATATATATATATATATTAAAACGTCGACTAATATAAAATAAATATTATTAGTCTTATTGCCAATATTTTTAGTAATTTGTTGTCTTTTTATTCCTTGAACTTCATTGACCGACCTATTAAATCCTCACACACAGACACATATTAAAGAACAAAGAAGAAACATTTATCAATCTAACCATACTTCACGTTTATTAAAATTTCATCAGAGAATGAGTTATGGAGAAATGAGGAAATAAATTCTGTTATAGAATGCGTTAATTTCTTAGAACTTCAAAAGGACGCGTCGTCTTTACTTGATTTCGAAACGCCACAACTAATGTTTGTTTAATACGTCAAATGCACGTGAAACCTAATTAGCCAATGAAAATCAAACAACACAAAAATAAATATATCCGAATTTCATTCATTTTTTCCGGAAAAATCATTCTCTGATGAAGCTTTAATAAAAGTGAAACATGTTAGATTGATAAACGTTTCCTATTTATTCTTTGGCTTTTCAATCTGTCGGATTCCGTTCCATATCTGATAGATATTTGATCCCAAAACGCACACACACACAAATTATTGAATAATAAATTTACTCTTTAGTATTTCAAGATATTTTTTGTAATTTTAATAAATATATCTGGTAAAATGAGATGTCAGTGTCATTTTCATTTTTGCGTAATTTAAACGACAATTTATACATCGCACGCTGGATACATGCTTAAATACATACACACACACACACACACACAAACACACACACACACATATATATATATATATATTGTCTTTAAACAGTCATATCTGCTCAAAGTAACTATAAAAAGAATGTATAAACATAAAAATGTCTTAAAAAAATTGTTTTGAGCAGATATGAATGTACGTGAGATTCATGGAAGTTTGAAGTTTAAAGACAGTATATTCGACCTTGCTAACCGAACGCTCCTCTGTAGCCAATACGGTTAAGGCACGTCAATATATATATATATATATATATATATATATATATATATAAATATAATATATAATTATAACTAGACATAGCATCTAGACATATGGTTCTGTTGTTAATATTTCAGTTTCTCACGTGGTACAACATCATAAAAACGCATCATGAATTTAGAGCCGACGTCTGCTATTCCACGAACGTTATCTTCGCATATCAATCTTCTATGTCAACCTAACAGAATATCATGTTTGATGGTGAATATCGTTATTAAAATGCCCGTATAACAACTTTGAAGATGGCTCATGTAATCTGAAGGCTTAGATCAAGGAACAGCATAATAAAAATATATATCCAAATATTGGACAAATTTTGTCTTTAATTTGACCATAAATTAAAGCAAATATATGAAGTTGTCAGTTATATATATATTAGTTTATGTTATATGTATGTTTAAATAATGATCTGTTGCCCCAATACAACGTATATATATATATATATATATATATATATATATATATAAGTTACGAAGAACTTGCAAACCGAATGGGTAATTCCAAGGAGGATGAAATCCTGAGAGCTCAATGTGAACCCAGAGCTAATATTTAATGAAAAAAACAGACCACTTTTAAGGTACCATTACAATAATTTATTTCACCAAAATCCTTTTTGAAGGACACCGGGTCATCAGGTAACACTTCCAACAACGAAATATTATATATATATATATATATATATATATATATATATATATATATATATATATATATTATTATATATATATATTATATATATTATATTATATATATATTATATATATATATATATATTATATTGATATTCATATATATATATATATATATATATATATATATATATATATAAGTCAGTTATGTGCTATGTGTGATACATGCGTAGGTAAACATGTATCTTTCGATCCCTGACTGACGAGGCAGATTTTTCCCAGCCATTTCTTTCTGGATGGACCAGTTGCCATTCAACGCTATAGATCCCGGTCTAGCCTGCTATTTTACCATAGCATAGCACAAGATGATTCATACCTTTTCCAAGGTTATTAGCAGGTAAGTGAATGCAATGGATTCCATTGGAATCCGAACTCGACTCTCCGATTCCTCAATCCGCATCGCTATCCATTATATATATATATATATATATATATATATATATATATATATATATATATATATATATATGAAACAAATATAGTTTTAATGATGCACAGTAGAATAATGGATAGGGGCTCGGACGAATCCATTACATTACATACATGCTAACACCCGCGGGAAAGGTATGAATCCTCTTGTTCTCCTCCTGGGTAAATAGCAGGACAGACCGAGTTCTATAGCTTTGGGTTGCTGTCTACCGAAGAAAGAATAAGTCAACCTACTGCGGAAAGAATCTGCTTCCTCAGTCATGTATCGAAAGATACATGATCGCTTAAACGTGTATCATGCATGGCGCATAACTGACTGAACGCATTTACTGGTAAAAGTACTCAATATCAGAAATATCAGGTCACCCCATAAGTTCTGTCCGAATTTTACCTTTTTTTTTTAAAATGAACGAAATTTAAAGAGTATTTTATAATGTCTAATGGAGCTGAACATTATTTTTATGTTTAGATGCATTTAAACTGATCAAATTTTATTTCAGAGAACAATAAAATTAAATTTTGTTTGATTAAAACCTTGCTCACATGGAAGTACCCAAGAATCATTTGTGGCACATAATGCTTTATGAGTTCAAGAAAGGAAACTCAGCAGCAGAAGTGGCTAGAAACATTCACTCAGTTTATGGAGAGGAATGTGTGAATGAAAGAACTTGCAGAAGATGGTTTGCAAAATTCAGAGGTGGAGATTTCAGCCTTGAAGATGAAGATCGAACCGAACGTCCAGTTGAGTTTGATGAAAAGCTTCTTGAAGCAGCCCTTGAAGAAAATCCTGCTTTATCAGTTGAGGAATTGGCAGTGGTTCTCAGTTCAAACCATACAACTGTTCATCGTCATCTTCAACAACTTGGAAAAGTTCCTAAACTTGGAAAATGTGTGCCTCATGAATTGTTTAAAAACAACATCAAATCCCGAGTTGACATCTATTCTTCTCTCCATTCTCGCCAACTTGTTTTACCTTTTTTGGATTTTTGTGACTGGTGACGAAAAATGGATCTTTTATCGAAATGTTAAGCGTCGTAGACAGTGGCTTGGTAAAGGGGAAGGACGCCATCCACAGCCGAGAAGGGAACTTCATGGGCAAAAGGTTCTTCTTTCAATCTGGTGGGATCGCCAAGGAATAATCCACTTTGAATTCTTACCACCTAATCCAACAATTAATGCTCAAATATACTGTCAGCAATTAGAGCATTTGAACCAAGCTTTGAGGAAAAAAAGACCTGCTCTAGTGAATCGAAAAGAGGTGATGTTTCATCAGGACTGTGCGACCCAACACAGCAAGAATCACGTCACAAAAGATCGAAGAACTTGATTGGGAGAAAATTCCTCATCCAACTTATTCTCCCGATCTTGCTCCTTCAGACTACCATTTGTTTCGTAGCTTACAGAATCATTTGGAAGAAACAGCTTTTGTAACACAGGAACAGGTTAAAACTGACATTTGTGAGTTCTTCGAATCAAAGCCAAAAGAATTTTACAGTAATGGAATTAGTAAGCTTGTTAATAGATGGAAGGAAGTCATAGATAATCAGGGAAAATACATTGTTGATTGAATCTGTAATTAAATGTAATATTTGGTCACTTATTTTCTTTATTCAAAATTCGGACAGATCTTATGGGATGACCTTATAGATGTATTGTAGCCACTGAGGTCAACACAAGCGGTGATGGCCTGTTATATTTAACAGCTCCCCTACGAGGGGTGTATAGGGCTCAAGGATGAGTTTACCGTGGGTTCTCCGAGGTCGTAGGCTCGGCCAAAAATATTCACTTACAAACCGCATGAAAGGTTTTAGGGCCTGTCTACTTCCCCCGAACGAAACTTTGCCCTTTGGCAAAGCCTTGTCCGGGTTCCCCTCTGCCAAAGACAGAAAGTTCGACAGCACAGTCCGAACAGATCTGTTCGACTGTTCCCGCAGTGATAGCCTGTTTCATGCTTCTGTGTTGGCTCGAATATTTATATATGTTGATCAATGGAACATTATGGGAAGTACATTTCTATTGTATTACCGTTACGGTTACTAGGTAGGCGGTAATTATTTTTCAAATTATTCTAAAATAAGGCTATTTGCAGTTATTTTATTGCTATTTCTACCGGCTCCATTTTAATGTTACAACCGCACTTTTTTGCCGCTAAAATGATCCTTGCTACGTCAACAGAATCAACCTCATTACCTGCGTATTTATTTATTAAAATGTGCTTTACACACACACATATATATTTCTATCACGTATATATATATATATATATATATATATATATATATATATATATATATATATATATATATATATATAGAAATTATTAGTGCGATTTGAAAAATCATAATTAATTCATTGAGTCTAGAAGAATCCTCAATAGAATGCAGAAAGCACTATTTTGGGGTTCATAGGCAGTGAGCATCCACTACCAAAATTCGAACCCGGACCATTACGATACGACGCAAACGTCATAACCGGTTAACTGTCTAGACTCGATATAGCGCCGCTTTTCACAAATGTAACTAAGTTTACGACCTGTAACTCATCCAAGTTTACTTAGTCCAATGGATTGTGCCTCCACGAGTCTCATCTCCTATCCCCAAGCAGCTCCAACCGAGCATTAGAAGCCGTTTAACGCAAGGATATACAAGTGATAGAAATTATTAGAAGGATTTGAATAATCATAATTATGTCATTCATAGAGTTTAGGAGAATCCTCAACAGAATGCAGAAAACACTGGACGGCTGTTTCGTCCTATTCTGGGATTCATCATCCACTACCGAGAATCGAACCGGGATCATTACGATACGATGCAAGCGTCATACCCAAAATAGGATGAAAACGATTTGGATGGCGATGTACAATTCAAGCAGCGACAGTCTGTTTCACACTTGAACGCAATTTTCAGGTTGTGTGTGTTGTGTCATGGCTCGACTATTTATATATGCTGCATAATGGTGCATTATGTGTAGCAAGGTATATTACGTTAACCTGACGATTATTAGGTAGGAGGAAACGGTTTGTTTTTGTTTTTTTAAATCGGTATCAACTTACAAAAGGCAGTAAAGCCACTAGCACGCAAGGGGTAGGAGGATATGGAAGAATTAGGAACATATACATTAATAATAATGAGCGGTAAGAGAAAAGTGAATACCGTGAAAATAAAATCATGATTTTATTTTCAAGGTATTCACTTTTACTGGCAATAGCACTTTAAGCAACAGAATAAAAATGTTCATGTTTGCATTTTCAGGTAAGTTCTGCTCGTTTAGATAAATTCTGATCGATCGTTCTGATCGATTTATTAAGTTGTGTTTATCTTGCATTTATACCGATTTTCTTCTCCAGACTGAGTTTACAGTTGGATTTATTAAATTTTCGCAACTCTCTCACGGGAAATGCTAAAAAGTATTGGTTATTTGATTTATAGTCAATCGCCTCTTATTCATCACCATGTGGTAAGCAGGCCCAATGTTTTCTTCCGTAGTGATAGTTCAGGACGCCCACACCTTGGGTCACCTTCATGACTACCCTCCCCCACTCCTAAATTCACACTGTTGATGAAGCTGGAGTATAATCTCCTAATACAGCAACCATGTCAGCATGAAAGCTATTGGGGCTAAACCCATCTTCTGCAGGTACTTGATGACACCACCATGCCAAATTTAGTACATTTTCAAAAGAAGTCGCTACATGTTATATTTGAAGGCTTCTTTGAACAGTCAGTTGTCAGTTTACTTGGAAGAAACCAATGTCATTATTAATAAGAAGAACTGAAATGAACGCATACAAGATTTCACAGATCCAGCATCATTCCTTCATAGTCAGCCTAGGAATATTTCAGTCCACCCTTGTACACAGATATAGTCACGCAGATAGATAGATAGATAGATAGATAGATAGATAGATAGATATAAATAAATAAATATAGATATTAATAGACATAGATAGATAGATAGATAGATAGATAGAAATAGATTGATAGATATAAATAAATTTGCGCGCATGTGTGTGTGTGTGGCATCAACATGTGTGTGCGTGCATAGCGAGTGTGCGAGTGTGTGTCCGTGTGTGTGTGTGTGTGTGTGTGTGTGTGTGTGTGTGTGTGTGTGTGTGTGTGTGTGAAAATTTCACTTAATATCACCATCTCCCCAGTTGAGTATAGATCAAAAAAATTTGCTTCCTGATTCAGATAAATATATTTTAATAACTTGAAAACTTTTGATCGTATAATGATAGATAGATGAATAGATAGATAGGAAATATATATATATATATATATGTGTGTGTGTATAAATATATATATGATGACATAGATATATATATATGTGTGTGTGTGTGTGTGTGTGTGTGTACAATACTTATAGTTTTGGTGTTTGTTTTCATTTCTGACATATTTCAACAAATAAATTAATAATAATAATAATAATAATAATAATAATAATAATAATCAGTATTAATGAACTAGCAAGAGGAGTAAATGTAAGAACTAGAAAAGATAAAAATACAATATCAGATTTCCTATCCCAAACAATACAACTGAAGGCTAAAGAATACACAGAAAAGATCAAGTTGAGAGAACAAGATCTTTCAAACTGTGTGTGTGTGACAGTCCCCTAAAATGGAAGAAGTTATACAGTTCTGGGGGAAAAAATGTGTAAAGTGCGAAGAGGCAGATTGTTGTGTGAAAAATAAACCAGAACAGACATGGGCGGGAATGTGTCTGTGTGTGCATGTGTGTAAAATTCCTAACTTCTGGCTATATTATTTAAATACAGCACACAAAAAACTCGTGAACTTCAAGAAATGGTTACCGATCCAACTAAAATTCCTGCATGGATGTGTGTGTGACACAAATATTCCGAAAACTATAGACCAATTACATGTGTGTGTGTGTGTGTCCGTGTGTGTGTGTGTGTCAATTACTTATTAATGTGTGTGTGTGTGTGTGTGTGTGTGTGTGTGTGTGTGTGTGTGTGTCGATATGGAAAACTCTTCAATCTTATGTCTGAAAAACATCAATAGAGAATATTTCAAGGTGACTCTTTTCTCCTTTTTTATTATTTTGCATATCATTATAGCTTAACCATCTCCCAAGTTGAATGCGGTTATAGCAAAAGGGATGACTGTGGCAAAAAAGCTGGAAGGTTTTGTAAAATGCTTCAGTGAAGACATTGGAATGAAATTCAATTCAGATAAAAAATTCCTTCATATTTTAATAACTTGAAAACTTTTGATCGTATTTTCTGCTTCTAATGCACTTTTACTAACCATCCCAGTGGTCCAACTTGAACTGCAAATGACATCAGAATTCAATCTTTTTCTATCGCCATCCAAAGGCACACACATACAAAGAAGGTGGAAGAGGTCACACACAAGACACACACACAACACAAACAACATATGTGTGTGTTCAATAATAAAAGAAGGCAGTAAATACAAACAACATATATATATATATATATGTGTGTGTATTGTATGTCTGTGTGTATGTGTCCAGAACGTGCAAATAAACCCAATGTTGATAAAGTATATATATATGTGTGTGTGAAGGCTGCGTGTGTGTGTGTGTATCTGTCTACAAAATATTATATATATGTGTGTGTGTGTGTGTGTGTGTGTGTGTTACAGAAATAGTTTGGGATTTTGTTTCAGACAGAAAATTTAGGTTTTTGTCAAAAACCAGAAAGAAAAAAAAATTTCTGACATATTTCCTTAACATTTAACCAAGGAATTTTTCATCTAAATTAAATAATAAAAATAATAAAACAAGAATAATAATAATAATAATAAAAAATGGAATAAAGAATAAACCCCAAAGAGACGCATTTACAATTTTGTCTATGTAACCAAATTCTAGGATAATAAAAAAAAAAAAAAAAAAAAAATTAACATGAAATGTGGCCAATAACACACCACGGCTTTCCAGTTCCCAAAATCAATTGGTACCAAATTCATTCCGCTTTCCTGCTGTTTGGTCATTGAAAGACTGACTTTGAGAAACCAGTCGGACCGATAATTTTTCTGCACCCCCTTCCAATATATTAATGGAATTATGTTCTGAAATTACCACTATAGAATATCCAAGCTCTGTAATTAACACAGAAACATCGCGCCAAATACATCGAAGAATAGTTTACATTGAAAAACAAATAATTGTTATATTAACATTAGATTACGGACGTAATTGGTTTGCCTATTGTCATTACTTTATCAAGGAGGGGGGGTACTGAAAAGTTCTCGACCTAACCTGCTAGCCAAAATAAAATATTCTGAACTTTTACCATGACTTTGGGAAGTGGGTTGGGTTTAACTTTTCATCCCATCCACATATCGTATCTTTTCTGGTGTTTTACTCAACGTTTAGTGAAAGAAAATGTTTTCAAATATTGACAATAACATTTTTTTCTTTTTTTCTAAATTTGAATTATTAACGTATCGGTAAAATTTTACCGTATGACAATTTTCACTCATTTTCTCACTTTGCCTATAAAGTCGAGTTCATAGACAAATAATGTTTATTTTTGAGCCGATAAACGCAGCATATGATAAATTGTACTCATTTTTCCGGTTTAAATTCGTGTTCATAGGCAAACATTTTTTTAGCTTATAAAAGCAGGAAATGATAAATTGTACTCATTTTCCTATTTCGCCTATAATCGAGTTCATAGGCAAATATATTTTTTTTTAATTTTTGAGCCGATGAAAGCATATGACAATTTGTACTCATTTTCCTGGTTTGCCTCTTAAACTCATGTACATAGACAAACATTGTTTTTTAGCTTATAAAAGCAGGATATGAAAATTTCTACTCATTTTCTCAGTTTGCCTATAACGTCTAGTTTATAGGCAGATTTTTTTTATTTCTGAGCCTATAACAATTTGCACTTATTTTCCCGTTTTGCCTTTTAAACACGTGTTCATAGGCAAACATTGTTTTTTAGCTTATAATAGCAGGATATGATAATTTGTACTCATTTTCACACTTTGCCTATAAAAACGAGTTCATAGACAAATGTTTTTTTTTATATTTTTGAGCCTATAAAAGCAAGATATGATAATTTTTACTTGTATTCCCAGGTTGCCTCTTAAACTCTTCATAGGCAAATATTTTTTTAGCTTATAAAATCGGGATATGATAATCTTTACTTGTTTTCCGAGTTTACCTATAAACTCAAGTTCATAGGCACACTCAGTACCCGACTGTGTCGTAGCGTCTTTACACCCTTGAATGGGGTGAAATAATCTTAAAAAATATCGAATTTCCCTGGATTTTTAAATATAGAAACGTTTTGCTCTTTCTTAATTCTTTTCTCTGTGACTATTTTTTCGTATTCATGCTATAGGCAACATTGGCCAACTTTTAAGTTGAGTCTATCGTTAAAGATAGGTCGTGTTGATTATTGATTCTATAAAAAATATTTTTAATTTCGCGCATGCGCTTTGCTTTTGATTTTGCCGGCTGCACAGTATCATAGGGATAGTTGGGTATCGTCTGTGGGAAAAAGTGCACCATGATGCAGAAATTTAGAAACTACATTCTGTACATCTTGGCATTCGCGCCGGAAGCTCAAACATGAATATTTTAGAATGTTTGGATGTCAATTTGAGGAGAGTTCAGAGGATTCAGAAAGACTTGGATGAGTCTAATGGTGATTACGAAGGTACGAGAGCATGGAAAACTCATTCTGATCAGAAAATAATTTCCGAACTCAACACAGCGGCCTGGATCAAGTGCTTCCCTGGGTCAACAGGGTGGCTGCAGGAAGACCCTCTGTCTGGCAACAGGACTCTGCAAAATACCACACAAACAGGAAAACCCAATCATGATATGTCAGACAATTTCTGCGACCACATCACCCCTTACATCTGGCCACCAAACACTCCCGACTGCAACCCACTTAATTATTATGTGTGGGGTGCAGTTGAGCGAGAGACCAACAAAACTCTTTATAACACCGAAGAGGTGGCCGGGATTGAAGCCAATGGTGATTTCATTTGAATAAATTTACTCTTTAGTATTTCAAGATATTTTCTTTTGTAATTTTAGTAAATATACCTCTTAAAAGTGCTATTTTCATTTTTGCGTAATTTAGACGACAATTTATGTATCGCACGCTGGACACACACACACACACACACACACACACACACAGATATATATATATATATATATATATATATATATATATATATATATATATATATATATAGGCCCAATCAAGAACTGGAACGAGCTTAAATGTAGCTCGATAGTGCAGCATTTATATATATATATATATATATATATATATATATATATATATATATATATATATATATATATATATACTACCATAAATGCCTTCATCACAATAGTTAGGGAGGAAGTAGATGCGATAGGCAATAATTAACTAGAGAAGAACTCAAAATTGATCGCTGCATTTAAGTATTACATTAATATTTAAGTTTACTTTTTAAAAGTTCAACGATAATTCTTCTGCCGCCACTTAATTTAAAGACAGTTTGATGTACGTAGGTCATTACTTCTCGTACAAACAACAATTACTTTTATTTCATGGGTGACTTCTGCTGGATCTCGCAATTAATTTTTATCATTACCAAATTTATTTCCAAGTTATGAAAATTATTATAAAAATTGTTATCGTACAAAAAATTTGTTGCAAAAAAAAAAAAAAAAAAAAAAAAGATATAAAAAATATCTCAGAAAACAATTTCAGTAATGAAAATTTGGGAATCCAAAATTTCAGGGCTGTGCACACGGATTCGGCGCGGAAGGTTTTTAATTTGCTCACGGAGTCGTCCTGATTCCAAAATGGTATATGGTCGACTACGACCTCTAGGAATATAGTTGAAAACAAGGACAATTTTATTTTGAAACACTGTAATTTGAAAACAGTATTTTTTTTTTCATTTGAAGATAAGAAAGAGTGTTGTGTCCCTTTGAGTTGAAAAATTGTGACAGTAACATTTGCATTTATTATATATAGGAGTTATCATAAAATCCATGGGGCATATTCTTACATTGAATACTTTCAATTTCAATGGAGAACACTACCTGCAAATAAGAGGCTGTGCCATGTGCACTATTGCAGTTCCATCAAATGCTACAATCTTCATGGGAAAATTTAAGGCGACCCACATCTATCCCTTCATCGGTAGCGATTGCCTATTCTACGCAAGATATACCGACGATATCTTCTTTGTATACACAGACAGTGAGGATAAAACTTACTCAATTTCTCATGACCCTGAACACGGTACACGAGTCAATTAAGTTCCACAAGATCGGTAACATCTGTAGACAGCCGCATTTACATAGAGAAAAGCAGAAAAATACAAATGACACTACACACGAAAATCACCGACACCCATAACTATCTACACTTTAAGTCTTTCCACCTTAAACACCTCAAGTAGAACATTCCTTATTCACAAGCACTTAGACTCAGAAGGATATGTTCCAACAATGAAGAACTAAATAGACACATTGAAAATCTGGAGCACCAATTCACAACACGTGGCTATAAACAACACCTAATCAGAGAACAAATAAATAAAGCAATTTCCACACCTAGAGAAGATACCCTAATGTAAAAATAAATCCGGCCGCATTCCTCTAGTAACGACTTTCAACACCACTCTTCCTCCTCTATCGCAGATAATCAAAAGTCACTGGGAAATACTACATCTCAAACCAGACCTAGAAATTTTGTTTGAGGAACCCGGCCTTCTAGCATATCATAGACCTAAGAATCTTAAGGAAATTCTAGGTAGTAACCACATTTCAGAGAATAAGGTAATCCGTAACAGACCACAAATAAAAACATCAGGATTTCCTCAACCATGTAACAACAAAAGGAGCTTATGCTGTAACCACATTAGACACAGCAATTCGTTCACTAGCTCAGTCATTAAATCATTAAAACTACTTTCAAAATCTACCAGGATTCCATCTGTAGAAGTCATAACATAATTTCCTATAGAATACACACTATGCCAGAAACAATACGTGGGAAAACCTGAATGTCCATTTTACTACAGAATTAATAATTATCGTAATCGAATTAAATCGGCTCCCCACGAAAGAACAACATTTACGCCTAGATAAACATGATTTTAAAACCCATGCCAAATTTACTATAATTGAAAAAAAATTGAAAATGACAAAAAAGATTAACATTAGAAACATTCTAGAAAACCATGAAGACAAATGTTTTTATGCCTCAAAACACTTTATCCAGACGGGCTTAATCACAAATGTAACAACATAGATAGTATTAATATATAACCCCTTAAATCAAGCCTTACCCACATTCCTGACCCACACAAGATAGATATACTTGCGGAGGTGTTGAGGTCTCACATTTATACACACACCCATACTAATATATACACTTACACACATCATACACACTCCCGAAGGTTTAAATGATAACATACAATTAACACAGACACATACCCTTCCCAGGAACCAATAAAACTGTCAAAATGACCATGGGAATTCAGAGTTGTATGAATCTCTACAGCCTCTATCTTAAAACAACTTGAAAGAGGCCGTTTGAACAACACAAGGACTGACCAAAATTAACGATTAAAAAGACTACAGGTAAAGTTTATTTTCTTCGGAAAGTCATTCATTCCTGTAGTTCACTACTACTAACAAGCAGAATTTTTTTCCTGATGATGGCCATGCTTGCCGAAACTAGTCGAGGAAC
>CAHIKZ030000813.1:950000-962500 GCA_903632075.3 Acanthosepion pharaonis | reverse complement strand
TTCTCTTAATCTTTCTCTTCTCTACCCTCATCTATCTATCTATCTATCTATCTATCTATCTATCTATGTTCATTATCTACCTAACTATTTATCTATCTATCTGGTCATTCATGCATTAAGAAGAGAAATATTTACACTATGGTTTGAACAAATTCTTTCTCTTTCTCTTTTTCTTCTCTACCTCAATCTCTTTCTTTCTTTCTTTCCTCTCTGTTTCTCTCTCTCTCACTCTCTCTCTCTCTCTCTCTATATATATATATATATATATATATATTCTTTATTCACTCTATACATTATCTAACTTTCTTTCTATCTATCAATCTAAGCGTGGTCATAATTCTTTATTTCTCTCTCTCTCTCTCTCTCTCTATATATATATATATATATATATATATATATATATATTATTAATAGAAATTTTATAAGTATAAGAAACTATACTCGCTCGGAATACCTTTGGTGTCTTGATTTGCAAATAAACAAGCCAATACCAAAGTGAAAAAAAGGTATTAAAAAAAGAAAGAACCAAGAACATGTACGATAACCGAAAATAATCGTCTAGCATACGGGTTCAAGGCACAAAGAAAAAGAAACCCCGATGCGAGTACCTAAAATAGCTAAATAAAGTGCTCAATACAATGAGTTGAGCAGACCTAGTTAAACCTAGAGAGCCAGACAAACCTACCAAGATCGTCAGGAAGGCTGGACTTAGTAGTTTTTTTTTTTTCTCTCTAGGTTTAACTATATATATATATATATATATATATATATATATATATATATATATATATTTATTTATTTAGGCATCAACCTTTATTTATGCATGTAAAATTAAAATGACATACAAGATACTACGATTAAGCTTTTATTTATTTTTCAAATTAAATAAAAAGATTAATCATAGTACCTTGTCTGTCAGTTTAATGAAACACACACACACACACATATATATATATATATATATATATATATATATATATAGATAGATAGATAGATAGATAGATAGATAGATATATTAGTGGAAAATATACATACATATGCAAATATATATATTAAAAAAAAAAAAATACCCATACATGTATATTTTCAGAAAAAATTTTCCAAGAGGAAGAATCCAGGTAGAACTCAATGTCTAGGACAGAGTAAGGATATAATAAAAGGCTTAAACACTAATATTATAATATTAGTGTTTAAGCCTTTTTTATTATATATATATATATATATATATATATATATATATATATATATATATATAAGCAAGATTGACATTACATTTAAATTTTTGAACATTATAATGATGAGGGAAACAAGTAAGAGAAAGGGAATTCCACTGCCGGGAAGCGCGAGAGAAGAAGCTTTTGGAGTAGAAAAGGCGGTAACATTTAACTGTTTCCGCAGTAAAATGGTGGAACCGAGATGCCAACCTAGTAGCACGCTTAAATTCATTCAGATCACCAGTTAGACAATCTCGTTAGAGCAGTTCTCATGAAAATATTTGTAGAAAAGGCAAAGGGAAGCCGCATCACGTCTGTCAGAAATTGATTGCAGCTGAGCTGCCAAGTCAGAACTGAACACATTGCATATCCGTCTTTGGATTTTGTCGTGATCCTCAAGATGAACAGCGGGGGCAGAAGACAATATATGGCAAGAGGATCCAATGTATGGACGAATGCTAGATTATATTCTTAAACTGTTGATTATATATATATTTTAAAACATAAATATATCGTAGTGCTCCGTATTAATTTATCTTTTAAAAAAATCATGGTTTTAAGAGTCTGCCAGTAGAAAACTACTGTCATTGACCTATGGCCTTGATAACGGATCACAGGCTACCGCGGTAAAATAAATGTTACTGATTATCTTTAGCCTATTTTCTTTTAAATAAAGCCAAGACTTAACCAGAAAGAGCACATTTAAAATATTCAAGTGCGTTTTCTTTTTCTACATTTGAGGAAGTCCGTGGTAGTATACAGTACAAAATTCATGTAAAAATAATCGAACACTATATATATATATATATATATATATATATATATATATATATATATATATACAACAGCAAAATTGTCCAAATCGTGTAACAGCATGGGATAATCGTCCATCCCAAAAAGTTTTATATCTAGAAAACAAAAATTAAACTAATTGTGTTTCTTTTTTCCAGGTTTTCAGATAAGTCCATTTCACTTTAACAGATAAATAAATATATATATATATATAACAGGAAAGTTTCGTGGCTTTATGACTTTTGAAAATTCAAACAAAATTTTCACTTGATCGATTTGAACAAGAACTCAAGCGTCTCTGCATCGAACCTTCCAAAATATCTATTCAACTGTCAACAAATAGCATAATTTAGAAAAAAAATCATTTGGTCTACACATATTTCATCTTCAAGGTGTTCCAATAACGTGAACCGATTTTAAATGTGAATTAAGTTTAAGCGTCTAAGGATTTCTTTTTCTTTTTCTTTCAGATTTAACAACTTAAATCTTTGTCAGTTTCAACCGTGGAAAACCAATCCAGATTTGACGTAGAAAATTCAATGGTAAAATCAGATACGTTAAAAGATCAGCGCCATTTATTTGTTTCGTATTTTTATAGAGAATAGCTAAAAAATATTTTCCTTATTTTAAATATATCTGGTCATATTACAGATCTGATACAGTGTTCCGTTACATAAAGTTGCAGGACGTTCCGACATTTTTAAGCTTTCATAAATCTTCATCAGCGTACAAATGGAAAGTTGCTTTTTGGTAGCCTTTATTCAAAAGTTAAGTTTAGAAAAACGAGAAGGGTTAAATCTTTATCTTTTTCAGGTGGCTATCAAAAATAGTTTTCTCTGTTGAATAAAGCAAAATGGTTCAAAATATCTCTATTTTCACGCAAGTTGTTCAATTTTAAAATGTGTGTAATTTTTTGTGTGTCATACGGTATATATTATTTATGATAATATCCTTACTTTTTTTTAAAAAGTTATTTCACTATAGAAATGCGAAGCTGACAAATTCATTTTCACCTATTCAGTCGCCCGATTCAATCTCTTCGTCTTTTTCTGAACCCTGTCATCTCAATACTTGAAGCATAACAAATCTAGAATGCGAACATTTCGTGGGCGAGTATATGTTTTAAGAAAGTTTTACACCGCATTTAAACACTCCTTTAGTTATCATTCATTCACTTACATTCACTCAAAACTACAATACAAATTTATGTACACGAATGTGTGTGTGTGTGTTGCTATTTATATACACATACATAAAACGTATATATTATGTTGTTTGGAAAATAATGTCCGATTAAAGTGTCATCTTTCTTAATTTTATATCAATCTCTTTCAGAATTTTGTTCTCAAATACGTGACGCCCCTTGCGTATGCAGTGGAAAATAGTATTAGGTTGTTTGGATAATAATGTCCGATTTTAGAATAAACCTTTTAATTGTGTTCTCATATATAATTATAATAGTTGCACAAAAATATATGACTCATTCCTAATGATTAAAGTGTCGTCTTTGTTAATTTTATATCAATCACTTCTAGAATTTAACTTAAAACATTATATACCTCTCGTTTTGCACATGAAAAAGAAGAGATGCGTTTACTAATTTGCATGAACTGAAGATTGGTCATAATGCTTCGCAAAGTGTTGCCAATAGATTATGTGGTAAAGGTTCCACATGTGATCGGACATTACGGGGCTGGTTTGTGAAATTCCGCAGTGCGAATACGACTCTTGAAGATCAACGTAATAGAGTAAATTCAACTGCAATTGACAAGCAATATTTGAAAACACTAGTCGAACAAAACCCACGTCATTGCGTCAGAGAAATTTTTCAGATAATGGCTGTCATCATTTCAAAAATATCCGACCATCTCAAGAAGAATTACAAGGTGAATAACCGCGATTAACGGATTCCATATAAACTCAGTAAAATTCAAAGACATTGACATTCTGAAGTGGATTATCTGCTATATCTGCGAAATTCGAATGATCCATTTCTTGATAGAATAGTGACTTGGATCCTTTACGAGAAATGGGATCTTTTATGAAATATCGGCTCAAATGGTTGATAACAATGAAGCCTCCAATCACTTCGCAAAACTAAAATTGCACCAACACAAGATTTTCTGGTAGTCCGCAATTGCTGTTATCCATTAAATATTTGTGGAATCTTAACAGAACATCACTGTTGAAGTTTACTGACAGCATGTGAATGTAATACACATTCAGTTAAGTAAAATGCAACCTGCACTGGTTAATCTACTCGGTCAAATTCTGCTTCATGATAATGCTCGACTGCATGTTACAAGGATGACACTGCTGAGGTTGGCATCCGAGACATTGCCACATACACCACATTTCCCTGATCTCTCGCCCATTTACTGCCACTTTTCACTCATCTTGGCATTTTCTTTTATCCAAAAGACATTCTGTTACAAAGATGCAGAAACTGCATTCAAAGATTTCTTGCCTTTTAGAATTTCTAAAACTTCTAAGCAAAAGGGCCACAACTGAACATTTTGTTGTGACAAAACTATTACTTCTTATAAAAGTAGAAAAAACTATTTCAGATTTTTTGCCTTAATTTTTCTGCAGGTGAGACGCATACAAAGGTGAGAGGTTTGCAAAAAATCTAAAAATGAACAAACCGAACCGTCATAAAAAAAGTATGACACCCGATGAAAGCTATGAGGACAGTGTACAGACACTTGCTGAGGGCTCCCTTTCTATTCAACTGCGAAGAAGTGGGCTGCGAATTCAAGTGGGAAGGGCAGCACAAAATATAACCCTCGGTAAGGTCGTGCAAAGATTTCAACCACTGCTGAACAAATTGATGACATTAACCGTATGGTTTTGATGTCAGACATCTTATTGTGCAGCAGATATGAATTCTGGTTCGGTCCATACTGTTTTAACTGAATTCTTGGGAAGAGCAATCTGCCTGAAAGAGGGGTCCCAAGAGTGCTAACACCAGTGCAGACGGTGGAAAGCGATGACATTTCCAGAACACCCGCTTTTAGGTTGATCCTGAGAATTTTGACCGCGGATTAGTAACCTGAACCAAATCAAAGATTCAAAGCAAACAGAGGAAACACTCTGGTTCTTCACCTCACCCCCGAAGAAGTTCGAGAAGGTAGTGTCTGTTGGCAAGGTTATGGCTTCTGTTCTGGGTGAATTATGAAGGCGTAATCATGATAGACTAGTTGGGAAAGCGAAAAAACTATTAATGCATCGGAATTAAGACAAATGAAGGAAGAAATCAAGTTGAAACTCAGAAGGTGTGTTCTTGCTCCAGGATAATGTGTCCGTTCATACTGCTCAGATTCCAGTAGCTGTATCAGTCAACTGGAGTTTTGAATTGCTACACAACCGCACCATAACTCACCAAACTCTATCTGACGTCTTCCTTCTTCGAATCTTACCTGGTGTCACTATTTTGGAAACGATGATGAGATCATTTGTGCTGTTCAGGAGTTTTTGGAGGACCAGAATGTCTCGTTCTTCCGTGATGGGATTGCAATGCTTAAGCAACGTTGGGCTAAGTGTATTGATGTGAAGGGGAAACTAGACGGAAAATAGTGAAAAAATTCTTTTGTTTCTCCAACTCCTTCTCAGTGAAGCTTAGAACTTTTGAAAGACTCTTGTATGTGCCACTTTCTTCCATGAGATTTCGCCGTGTTTGAGACAACTTCATTATACTATCCTCACACTAAAAGTTAGTATCTGTCTGGGTGATGAACTGCTATGTTTACAAGTTCCTCGAAAATTTAAATCCTTCCACCCAGAGTAATGTGTTTGGATCGTGATCAGGTAAATACGAATGTGGTAATTCATTCTAGCAAAGATATAGCAATTTTTTTTGGTCGTTGTAGAGGATTTACTTGTCCCAGTGATCCCAAGAGTAAAGCCGTCTGGAGTTCCAACGCCACTAGGGCCACACGTGGCGGTAAAGGCGAAGACAATTAAAGGGACACAACTCCCCTGACTATGTTACAGAAATTTTGGATTACCAAGTTTTCATTACTGCAATTGTTTTCGACGATTTTTAACGTGTTTTTTTTTTTTTTTTGTTTTTTTTTGCAACAAATGTTTTGCACGATAACAGTTTTTCTAACTAGAAAATAAATTTGGGAATAATCGAAATTAATTTCGAAATCCAGTGAAAGTCACCCATGAAATAAAAATAATTTGTATGGAAATTAAGTAGTTTCGTACTTCTAATTGTCTTTAAACTAAGTGGAGGAAGAAGAATTATCGTTGAACATTTAAAAGGTAAGCTTAAATAATTATTCAATACTTAAATGCAGGAATTAGTTTTGAGTTATTGTGGAATTTGTTTTTTGTCTATCGCCGGGGCAACTCGTAAATTATTAAATTACTTTTATAAAAATATTTTAGAATATCGATTTACTTTATTAAAAAAAAATAAATTTCTTTACGATTTGCTTTATTAAAAATAATTAAAAACAAAAAACTTGTTTAAATTTTACATTATAAATGTGTAATCTATAGTATTATACCAGGTAGTGTTTTTTTATATAGTACTGCTATATATTGTATGTTATTGTAAAACATAGTATAACTCATCCGCCATTTGTATCAAAGATGCAAACATGGCCGCCTGAGTTAAACACCGCTTCGGTCAGTGTTTATAGTTAGTGTATTAGCTGTTGAACGCGATGTGTACTGTAGCTTTAATAGAATACTGAATTTTGTTACTATTTTATTATTTTATATTAACTTATATGCTGTTATGTAAATATATTCACCAAACATAAGTTTTATTGGGATATATTTGTGACAGCCTGTTGGTAAGCGGTGTACAGTAATGGCTAGGAATTCTATCCCGCTTGTTTAGAACTCGGTGGTAAAGGTTTGCATTTTATGTCCGCTATATAAGTCGACCCCTAGTTTTGGAAATATTTTTTTAGGTTTGAAACCTCGACTTGTACAACGCAATTTACTGTAGTTATTATTTAGGAGTTTGTTTTTTTTTAATATTTTTATTTCTTCATAATAATTTTACCCCAAGCAAATGTCATGAAACCAATCAGACATAATTAGTTAGCGAGGAGGAAGGAAATAGAAAAAAAAAATTAATGAGGGGAAAGGACAATAAAAGAACACGTTTCAAGGAGATAGATGTTGACGGCTGACGACGCGTTTGATATTTTGGATATCATAATTGTCAGGAAGGAAAGAAGATGGAAGTGAGTTCCACAAACAAGAAGTTAGTAATGGTTTATAAAACAATATATCCTCTCTCTCTCTCTCTCTCTCTCTCTCTCTTTATCTCTCGCTCTCGCTCTCTCTGTCTATATATCTATCTATCTCACCACATGAGTGATCTGTGTGTGTGCGTGTGTGTGTGTGTGTGCATGTGATGTTAATTCCGGACGTGGGCGGTCATTGTTCTGCAGTTTCCTGTCTTTAGTTGCAGTCAGCAATATCTGTGATGTCGCAAAGCCATCTAGCGGCTGTTGTACTTTTACCGCTATGCATTTGCTCAACTTTCTCCTGCTCGATGCGTCCTGTGAGTACCAAATTATATCAGGCTTCTTCATATGTCTGTAGAATTTCACTTACCTGGTATTAGAGAGTTTTCTTTTTTTTGGTGTGGGGTGGATAGTGTTCAATGGGTTTTGTTGAAATTTCCGAATGTCGGACATGTTTTTTCATGGCATTCTTCATAGTCTTCGAAAAAACAAAAACCAAGATTGTCGGCCTGGAACAAAGGGCAATTGTTTGTGCCTCCCTAGCAGAAAAATGAAATAATCGAACAAGTTAAATATTCAAAACTTATGAGAAAGAAAGAAAGAAAGAAAGAAAGTGAGAGCAAAAATAGGACAAGAAAGAAAGAAAGAAGCAAATAAACAAACAAACAAACAAAGGGAGAGAATAAATAGGAAAAGAAAGAAAGAAAGAAAGTGAGAGCAAAAATAGGACAAGAAAGAAAGAAACAAACAAAGGATGAGGAAAAACAGGAAAAGAAACGAAGAAACAAAGGGAGAGGAAAAAAGGAACAGAAAGAAAGAAATAAAGAAAGAAAGTGAGAGCAAAAATAGGACAATAAAGAAAGAAACTTGCAAATAAACAAACAAAAAAAGGGAGAGGAAAAAAAGGAAAAGAAAGAAAGAAAGAAAGAAAGAATGAAAGTGAGAGAAAAAATAGGAAAAGAAAGAAACAAACAAACAAAGGGAGAGGAAAAACAGGAACAGAAAGAAAGAAAGAAAGAAAGAAAGAAAGAAAGAAAGAAAGAAAGAAAGTGAGAGCCAAAATAGGACAAGAAAGAAAGAAAGTAGCAAATAAAAAAAAAGGGAGAGGAAAACAGGAAAAGAAAGAAAGAATGAAAGAAAGAAAGAAAGAAAGAAAGTGAGAGCAAAAATAGGAAAAGAAAGAAACAAACAAGCAAAGGGAGAGGAAAAACAGGAACAGAAAGAAAGAAAGAAAGAAAGAAAGAAAGAAAGAAAGAAACAAACAAACAAAGAAACAAAGAAAGAAAGTGAAAGCAAAAATAGGACAAGAAAGGAAATAAACAAACAAAAAAACAAAGGGGGAGGAAAAATAGGAAAAGAAGGAAAGAAAGAAGGAAAGAATGAAAGAAAGAAAGAAAGAAAGAAAGAAACAAAAAAACAAAGGAAAAAGAAAGGAAAAAAAAAAAAACAGGAACAGAAAGAAAGAAAGAAAGAAAGAAAGAAAGAAAGAAAGAAAGTAAGAAAGTGAGAGCAAAAATAGGACCAGAAAGAAGCAAATAAACAAACAAACAAAGGGAGAGGAAAAATAGGAAAAAAAAAAGAAAGAAAGAAAGAAAGTAAGAACAAATAAAAAAAAAAACAAACAAAACAAACAAAAAGGAGAGGAAAACAGGAAAAGAAAGAAAGAAAGAAAGAAAGAAAGAAAGAAAGAAAGAAAGTGAGAGAAAAAATAGGAAAAGAATGAAACAAACAAACAAAGGGTGAGGAAAAACGGGAAAAGAAAGAAAGAAAGTGATAGCAAAAAGAGGAAAAGAAAGAAAGAAAGTAGCAAATACACAAACAAACAAAGGGAGAGGAAAAATAGGAAAAGAAAGAAAGAAAAAGAGAAAGAAAAAAGAAAATGAGACAAAATAGGACAGAAAGAAGCAAATAAACGAACAAACAAAGGGAGATGAAAATAGGAAAAAAGAAAAAAAGAAAGAAAAGAAAGAAAGAAAGAAAAAAGAAAGAAAAGAAAGTGAGAGCAAAAATAGGACCAGAAAAAAGAAATAAACAAACAAAGGGAGAGAAAAAAATAGGAAAAGAAAGAAAGTGAAAAAATAGGAAAAAAAATAGGAAAAGAAAGAAAACAAACAAACAAAGGGTGAGGAAAAACAGGAAAAGAAAGAAAGAATGAAAAAAAGAACGAAAAGAGCAAAAAATAGGACAAAAAAGAAAGAAGAAAATAAACAAAGGGAGAGGGAAAATAGGAAAAGAAGGAAAGAAAGAAAGAAAGTGAGAGCAAAAATAGGACAAAAAAAAAGAAGAAAATAAACAAAGGAGAGGGAAAATAGGAAAAAAGGAAAAAAAAGAAAGAAAGAGAGAGCAAAAATAGGACAAAAAAAAAAGAAGAAAATAAAAAAAGGAGAAAAATAAAAAAGAAGGAACAAAGGAAAGAATGAAAGAAAGAAAGAAAGAAACAAAGAAAGTAAGAGAAAAAATAGAAAAAGAAAGAAAGAAAAAAGGGACAGGAGAAACAGGAAAGAAAGAAAGAGAAAAAAGAAAGGAAAGAAAAAAGAAAGAAACAAACAAAAAGGAGAGGACCAGAAAGAAGCAAATAAACAAACAAACAAAGGAGGAAAAATAGGAAAAAAAAAAAGAAAGAAAAGAAAGAAAGAACGAAAGAAAAGAAAGAATGAAAAAAATAGGAAAAAAGAAACAAACAAAAGGAAAGAAACAGGAAAAGAAAGAAAGAAAGAAAGAAAGAAAGAAAGAAAGAAAGAAAAAAGAAAGGAAAAAATAAAAAGAAACAAACAAACAAACAAAAAAAGGGTGAGGAAAAACGGGAAAAGAAAGAAAGAAAGTGATAGCAAAAAGAGGAAAAGAAAGAAAGAAAGTAGCAAATACACAAACAAACAAAGGGAGAGGAAAAATAGGAAAAGAAAGAAAGAAAAAAAGAAAGAAAGAAAGAAAATGAGACCAAAAATAGGACCAGAAAGAAGCAAATAAACGAACAAACAAAGGGAGATGAAAAATAGGGAAAGAAAGAAAGAAAGAAAGAAAGAAAGAAAGAAAGAAAGAAAAAAGATTGAAAGAAAGTGAGAGCAAAAATAGGACCAGAAAGAAAGAAATAAACAAACAAAGGGAGAGAAAAAATAGGAAAAGAAAGAAAGTGAGAAAAAATAGGAAAAGAAAGAATAGGAAAAGAAAGAAAACAAACAAACAAAGGGTGAGGAAAAACAGGAAAAGAAAGAAAGAATGAAAGAAAGAACGAAAGTGAGAGCAAAAATAGGACAAAAAAGAAAGAAGAAAATAAACAAAGGGAGAGGGAAAATAGGAAAAGAAGGAAAGAAAGAAAGAAAGTGAGAGCAAAAATAGGACAAAAAAGAAAGAAGAAAATAAACAAAGGGAGAGGGAAAATAGGAAAAGAAGGAAAGAAAGAAAGAAAGTGAGAGCAAAAATAGGACAAAAAAGAAAGAAGAAAATAAAAAAAGGGAGAGAGAAAATAGGAAAAGAAGGAAAGAAAGAAGGAAAGAATGAAAGAAAGAAAGAAAGAAAGAAACAAAAAAAGTAAGGACAAAAAAAAAAAAGAAAATAAAAACAAAGGAGAGGAAAATAGGGAAAAAAGAAAAGGAAAGAAAGAAAGAAAGTGAAAAAAATGAAAGAACAAATAAACAAAAAA
Source organism: Acanthosepion pharaonis (assembly GCA_903632075.3). Classification (NCBI taxonomy): domain Eukaryota; kingdom Metazoa; phylum Mollusca; class Cephalopoda; order Sepiida; family Sepiidae; genus Acanthosepion; species Acanthosepion pharaonis. The sequence continues at coordinate 951,641 of CAHIKZ030000813.1, read as the reverse complement.
CAAAGGACAAAAAATAGAAAAAAAAAAGAAAGAAAAAAAAAAGTAAAACAAAGGGAGAGAAAAAAGGGAAAAGAAAGAAACAAACAAACAAAAGAGAGGAAAAAGAAAGAAAGAAAAAAGAAAGAAAGAAAGAAAAAAAAAGAAAGAAAGAAAGAGAAAAAAATTAAAACAAACAAACAAAGGGTGAGGAAAAACAGGAAAAAAAGAAAGAAAGAAAAAAAGAGGAAAAAGAAAGAAAGAAAGGAAAAAAACAAACAAAGGGGAAAGAAAAATAGGAAAAGAAAGAAAGAAAAAAGAAAAAAAGTACAAATGAACCAAAAATAAGAAAAAAGCAAATAAACAAAACAAACAAACATGAAAAATAGGAAAAGGAAAAAGAAAGAAAGAAAAAGAAAGAAAGAAAAAGAAAGAAAGAAAGCAAAAATAGGACCAGAAAAAAAAATAAACAAACAAGGGAAGAAAAAATAGGAAAAGAAAGAAAGTGAAAAAAAATAAAAAGAAAAAGAATAGGAAAAGGAAAACAAACAAACAAAGGAAAAAACAGGAAAAAGAAAGAATGAAAGAAAAACGAAAGTGAGAGCAAAAATAGGACAAAAAGAAAGAAGAAAATAAACAAAGGGAAAGGAAAATAGGAAAAGAAGGAAAGAAAGAGAAGAAAGGAAAAAAAATAGGACAAAAAAGAAAGAAGAAAATAAACAAAGGAAAGAAAAAGAAAGAAAGAAAGAAAGAAAGTGAGAGCAAAAATAGGACAAAAAAAGAAGAAAAGAAAAAAAAAGGAGAGAGGAGGGAAAAGAAGGAAAGGAAGAGCAAAAATAGGACAAAAAAGAAAGAAAAAAATAAACAAAGGGAAAAAAAGGAAAAGAAAGAAAGAAAGAAAGTGAGAGCAAAAAATAGGAAAAAAAAGAAAAAGGAAAATAAACAAAGGGAGAAAATAGGAAAAGAAAAAAGAAAGAAGTGAGAGCAAAAATGAAAATAAACAAAGGGAAAATGGGGGAAAGAGAAAGAAAAAGAGCAAAAATAGGACAAAAAAAAAAGAAAATAAACAAAAAGAAAGAAAGAAAAGAAGGAAAAAGTAAGAAAGTGAAAAAAAAGAAAAAAATAGGAAAAGAAGGAAAGAAAAAAAAGAAAGAAAGTGAGAAAAATAAAAAAAGAAAGAAAAAATAAACAAACCAACAAAATAGGGAGGAAAAATAGGGAAAAAAAGAAAGAAAGAAAAAAGAAGAAAGAAAGTTAGAGAAAAAAATAGGAAAAAAGAAAGAAAAAACAAACAAAGGGAGAGAAAAAAATAGGAAAAGAAAGAAAGAAAAAAAAAAAAAAAGAAAGAAAGAAAGAAAGAAAAAACAGAAAGAAAGAAAAAGAAAGAAAAAACGAAAGTGAGACCAAAAAAGGACCAAAAAAGAAAGAAGAAAATAAAAAAGGGAAATAAAAGAAGGAACAAAAAGAAAGTGAGAGCAAAAATAGGGACAAAAAAGAAAGGAAAATAAACAAAGGAGGGGAAAATAGGAAAAAAAAGAAAGAAAGAAAAAAAGAAAAAAGAAAGAAGAAAAACAAAGGGAGAGGAAAATAGGAAAAGAAGGAAAAAAAGAAAGTGAGACCAAAAATAGGACAAAAAAAAGAAAAGAAACAAACAAAGGGAGGGAA